>CM053034.1:158975813-159158662 GCA_028564925.1 Lithobates sylvaticus | reverse complement strand
ACAGGGTTAAACAGGGTTAAACGGAAAGGTCATAAATTAACTGCACATTATCTGGACAGAATGCTTGGGGAGATAGTGATGTGTTCCTGCTTAGGAGATGTATGTTAGCTTGGGGGGTTGAAAACTCTGCAGGGCTCCAACACACACTCGCTGCTTCACATCCTTCACACCCTTCACACATTTCCACATAAACTTCCCTCCTGGCATTAAACTTTGCCAGGTATTGTGCACAGCTTACCACCCCAAACTGATATTCCTCCCTCAGCTCACCTCGCTCCCCGCATGTCATGTGAGCAGAATAGCTGTGCTCCTCCTCTGGGTTCTCTCATCATATGGCACTGAAGATAGAGGAGGGGGGATTCAGCGGGACACACAGAGCAAGTATACAGGAGACTGGGGGGGGGGGATGAGGAGACAGAAAATCAGGAGGGGCTGGCGGGGAGGAGCGCATCATGAGAGGTCTGACTAAATACAATCTCTTAGCAGCAGGGTCCTGATCTACCTGTCAGCTAGCTGTGATTGACAGGTAGATCGAAGCGGAAGCTGTCATGGGGGCCCCCTACTGGCAATGCCTGAATGGTCAGGTGTGCAGCACTTACTATTGCGAGCTGTGTCGGCAGCTGCTGGTGTAGCACCTGCCACACAGCTCGCATACTTCAAAGTCTTGCAGGACACGGCTGCTAATGGGAACTAAGTTCCTGTTGTGGAAAAAGTACAGGAACTCCGTTCCCATGCGTTCCCGCAGAACTTGAGCCCTGCCCTCTACTGGCTCTGGTGACTCGCTGCTACTAGGCCTGAGGCCTACAGAATCTCTCCCCAGAGGCCTAGTAGTCTATGTTCTAGGAAATAAACTACTGCTCCCAGCCAGTCCAACTTGCAAACCATGTGTTCCCCAGCCACACTGGTTTGACACACACTTCTCCACAGTCTCTGGTACAAGACTCTGCTAATTACCGTGTATAAGCAGAGTTCCCTTACAGACTCCCTGGCAAATCCTCCAGCCATCCACTGTGGTAAAACTCACCGACCTTCCAACCTTCCAACCCTGAGTCCTTGATGAGGAACTTTCCCGGACCATGCGTTCCGACAGCTTCTCCTGCCCCTCTGCTCCAGGAATTCCCTGCCATCGACCGTGTGGTAGCAGAGACATTGCCAGTGACGGTGTAAATGTAATGTTCCCTCACAGTTCTCCCCAGGCCTCCTCCTGCGATCCCACACCCCCCCCCCCCAGATGGGGGTGTGATCCTGCGGCTGTCTAGCACTCCATTCCTCACTTCACCCAGTCGACTACTCCACCCAGCAATATGTGACCTCGGCATATATAGGAGGCCCGCCCCCTGCCAATGCCAGTTAGGGATTGGTCAGAGCTCCCACATGTGCTGTCTGCCACTCCAGCTCTAGGCCCAGCCTCCTCTTTCAAAACATTCTCCCTGCAAGCAGGGGAGGCACCTCAGAGTGGAGCCCAGGTGGTCACACCCACTACTACTCTAACCACTCCCAGCCCCAGAATAAAAACAGACAGGCCTAGCTTGCAGCATAAGCCTGCCTAAATTTGCCTGTGCTGAATAAACCTAGTAAAACAACCCTTACTAGCACCTACCTTCTGGTAGAGGGTGCTACAGATAACATAAAGAAACAAAAACCATTAAGCTACAGCCTGAGCTTCTGTAATGCAGAGTTTTCTTAAAGCAGAACTAAATTCTGTAAGAGGGGCTTTGTTGTTGGCTAGATTTGGCACCCAAGCACAAGGCCCAAGCCCCGCTAGAACACAATCCCACCTGCTGAGGCCAACCCCTCCGCCATCTTGTGTCCTGCCTCTCGCCATAGGCCTCCTCACGACATTCCCAACCTTAGACATTTATATCAGAAGATGGAATATCCACATGGTAGTTAGCTCCACTGCATTTTTCTGGTTTTGTACAGGGAATAGCAAGACAGTCACATCAGAAGGGTAAACACTAAAAAAAGTTTTAGTACACCTCCATTTTTCCAGTTTATTGAAATGTAAACAGTTCAAGTCCAGTGATTAACCTGTAATGGTACAAAGGTAAATAGACTGTGTTATTATGCCCTCTTAAGCAACATTTGGACAGTATTGTAGTACAGTATACAACAAGAACAGTTTCCCACACCAACAAAAGGTACTTGGAAATGGGAAGAAACTCTTATGCTGCATACACATGAGTGGAATTTCCGACGGAATTCCACTTAAGCTTGGTTTGCATACACACGGTCACACAGAAGTTTTCTTAACCTTCGACCGCCAAGAACGCGGTGACGTACAACACTACGATGAACCGAGAAAATTAAGTTCAATGCTTCCGAGCATGCGTCAAATTGTTTCCGAGCATGCGTAGGAATTTTGAGCGGCGGAATTGGTACAGACAATCGGAATTTCCGATCGGAATTTTTTACGACAGAAAAATAGAGAACCTGCTCTCAATCTGTTGCTGTCGGGAATTCCGCCAGCAAAAGTCCGATGGAGCATACACACGGTCAAAATTTCCGACCAAAAGCTCACATCTGACTTTTGCTTGAGGAATTTCCGCTCGTGTATACGGGGCATAACGAAAAGAGATTTGACAGACCCAAGGCTACAACTGAATCAGAAGACAAGTTTCTCAGAGCCAATAGCTTGTGAGACAGAAATTATAAACCCCAACTGGGGGAAACCAACGCTACAATATTAAGGTCTACCAAGTGAAAAATGTCCAGGGTGGATAGTCTGCAGCTGAATTGTTCATGGAGACTAGACTGCTAGCAATATGAACAGCAAACACAAAATCTCAGCGCTGAGATTTTGTGTTTGTTGTTCATATAGCTTGTGTGACAGACAGCTCACAGGACAACAGCTTCACACTGATCGAAGTAAGGAAGTCTAGTTTCAACTGTGAAGAGAAGACTTGGAGCTGCAGGTTTGACAAGTTGAGTGGCTGTACGAAAGCCATTGCTAAGATGGCAAAATTAATAAGAGGAGGCTTGCCTGGGTCATGAAGCACCGCCAGTGGACTGCTGAAGACTGGAACAAGGTCTTATGGACCGCTGAATCAAAATTTGAGATCTTCAGTTTATCACGCAGGGTTTTTACATGCCGCTGAGTAGGTGAAAGGATGATTCCTTGAAGTGAGACGCCAACTGTCAGACATAGAAGAGGAAGCGTGATGGTCTGGCTCTTTTTCTGGATTCACGGTTGGTAACTTGCACAGAGTGAGTGGCAACCTAAATCACAACTACTATCACAGCATTTTGCAGCGCTATGCAATACCCTCTGGAATACATGTAGTTGGTCAGGGGTTCCTCCTACAGCAAGATAATGACCCAAAACATTCTGTGTCAGAAATACCTTAGAAGAAAAGAAAAAGAAAGTAGACTTCAAATAATGGAATAGGCAGCACAGTCTCCACACCATTGAGCTGAATTGGGATGATGTGAACAGAAGGGTGAAAGCAAAGCAACCTACAAGTGCAACACATTGGTGGGAGCTTGTGTGTTGGGAAGAACTTTCTGGACAATATTTGATTTCCATTGTGGAAAGAATGCCACAAGTGTGTCTTCAGCTGTTACATCTGCAAAAGGTGGCTACTTTGATGAGTCAAAAATTTGATTATATTTTGTTAAAGAAAGCGATTGAAAAAAAAGCATAGAACAAATAAACTATTTTACATTAAAAAAAATCAGAGTACATTAAGATATTTAACTGTGTAGATTTCAATAGAACCTAAAAAAAATGGGGGTGTTCTAAAACTTTTGACCGGTAGTGTACATTCCAGATTCACTTGACATACACAGTTAATCACATAGAGTGTACGATCCATAGCAATCACAAGTGAACCACATGCAGCACCTCACAGCTATCTTCCGTCAGTCTTTCTGCCCAGGGTACTTACAGGACTGTGTTCTCGGACACCTCCTAGCTGGGTACATCTCTCCCGGGAACCCTCTAGGGAGGCAGTCTTATACAGGGATCTCCAGCCCGGCCTAAAAGACTTTTTGCAATCCGCCCTAGCCCTCACCTCCTTGAGGGGCAGACTATCTACAGCCGGCTCCTCCTGCATACAGGTTCACTCCACCCGCTGCTGGTTGACAAAAAACGTGGCAACACAGTCCAGTTGAGGAGTGTGTCGCTGAGTTTTTTGTCAAGTTGCAGCTTTTACATTACAGAAACGCATGTTTTTATCTTCAGAAATGTGCCTACTTACATCAAAAGTGGAGTCGAGGAGCCGAAGGCATCAGGGTGTGCTGTTTTACACAGTGTGGATTTGTTTGGGGTTTATCCCCTAAAGCGCTTTCTGGCTTTTTATTTATTTGAACGCCAACAACTTTTGGTAAGCAGACAGAAGCATCACCTTCTTCTACACATCTGTGGACTTTTCATCCATTTGCTTATTTTTATTAACACATCACTTATGTATGGGTTGTTTTGAGGACTATTTCTCTCATCTTTGTAATCACTTATTTTGTGTACTGTTTGTATCTTTTTTTCACTTGTTTATGATAAGTGCTGCATTTTGTTTAAATAACATTGAATAGGTTGGTACCTGTTGATCTGTGCCAGCGGCTGTATTTAAATTTTTATTTTTTTGTCTAGCCCGTATTTTCACTGGGTTTTATTATTTAAGTGTGAAGAAATGCTGGTAAGTAAGAATGCTTTCAAAAATATGCATTTTAATTATTTATGTTTATCAATTTATAAAATGGAAAATTAACAGAAGAAAAAAAATCCAAATCATATCAATATTTGGTGTGACTACCCTTTGGCTTCAAACCAGCATAAATTCTTACACTTGCACACTTTATACACTTGCACATTGTCAGAGATTTTGTAGGATTAGACTCAGGTGCATGATTAACCAATTATACCAAGCAGGTGCTAATGATCATCAATTTCATATGTAGGTCGAAACACAGTCATAAACAGAAACAACTGTGTAGGATACTTAAAACTAGGCGAAGAACAGCCAAACTCTGCTACTAAGGTTAGATTATGGAAGACCGTTTCATGTCACCAGTCATTCACCATGGCAAGGCTGACCACACAGCAACAATACACAAGGTAGTTATACTGCATCAGTGAAGTTCTCTCCCAGGCAAAGATTTCAAAGTAAACTGGGGTTTCAAGATGTGCTGTTCAAGCTCTTTTGAAGAAACACAAAGAAATGAGCAACATCGAGGACCTTAGCCTAGGGTGACCAGACATCCCCGGTTTCCGGTCTTTCTTAGCAGCTCCGGGATCCCTCAGCAAAATCCTGTATAATCCTTCTTACCTGCCTATCCAATCTGGCTGATTTGTCTCCTGGCTACTTGGGGAAGACCCTGTGACATCTCCTGGGACATTGGTGGATAGGAAAATCGCAAGAGGAAACAGCCCCCTGCCAAGATTAATATTACCACACGTTCCTGCCAAGATGGCCGCCGCTCCACTCCTCTGCACCCGTCCCTGGCATCCACACTAGAACTGTTTGGACAGGAGCCCGATCCCTCCCCGCCATCTTCTCCTGGGGCCTCTGCTCTTCCGGTGCTGCTGTCTCCAACCTATCCTAGTAATGATGGCATGGAAGATGATGCGGAGCTGGAGCCCACCATGCTGAATGTCCTTAAGCTCATGTGCCAAGACATGCATAAGATACAGGACCGGGTCTCTGACACGGAATGCCGCATCAGTGATTTGGAGGACACCATTAACCCTGTCCTTCCTGTTTTAAAACCTGTGGAACCAAAATCAATCACAATGTCGACGATTTGGAAAACCGTCTGCGCAAGAAAAATTTGTGCTTGTTGGGCCTTTCCAGAGCGGGTTGAGGGCTCTGATCCAGTATCCTTTCTGGAGATCAGGTTCACCCAGGAATTCGGTAAGGACAGTCTATCTCCCTGTTTTGTCCTGGAAAGGGCCCACAGAGTCCCTTGCAGACCGCTCCCCGCAGGTAACCCTCCCCATGGTGATTTGTCTCCTCAACAGGACAGGGACTCCATTTTGCGCTCTGCTCGCCTGAAGGGGAGCCTAAAGATCAACAATGCAATGGTGTCCCTCTTTCCTGACTACTCCCCAGTTGACCGCATCTCGAGGGCCAAGTACCAACATGTCAAGCAAAAATTGAGGGAGAAGACCATCCAATATTCCATGTTATTTCCTGCCACATTGTGGGTTGTCTACCCAGGCCAGGTGCATTTCTCCTTTACCCCTGCAAATGCTCTCTCCTGGCTTGAATCTTTGCAACAGCCTGGTTGTTTGTCAGACCGGGCACCTGAAACCTGATCAGTGCTCTCCCTCTGGTATAATGTTTTGCTTTTTCTATCCCAGCTTCTGGAATCCCTGCTGGGGCAGGTATCTACAATTTTTTGCCTTGTCATGAGGATAAAGATCCCCATCTGGGAGACTATGCTGCTACTGCTAGTTTAATCTTTGATCACTGACTGATCCAACGTTTGTCCATTGACTAGGGCTGTATTGGCCATGTTCCCTGCATATGCTTGCTGTTCGGGGCCCATTCCTTGTTTCTGGAGCAGGGCAGGGGTTAAAGTTTAGTTGTGGTTTCTACTACAAATGTCTATTCTTAATATGACTTTAATGACGGTTGGTATGAATGTTGTGTGAATGTGTGTGCCTGTTTTTCATCACGCCCCCTCCTCCCTCTGGGTTTGCAGCCATGCAGAGTGCTATAGACAGCTCCAGCCTGGCTGGACCGTGAACCCGGAACAGGCTCTCCTCGTTCTCCCTGAACCGATAGGTGCTTGAGAGTTGTGAACGTGTACGATTGTGCACCTCTCACCCTCTCTATAAGAGTACACCTTCCACCGGTACCTTCTGGCACCCTCTACCAGATGGACGCTTCCTTCCGGGTCCCTTTACCTATGGCAACCTGTAAATTAGACTCCAGCCTTTTGACTTGTTAATCTCCCCCAGTCGGCACGGGAGGCCTCACTGGTGATGCCCTTCGCCATGTGCACACCAGGACTTGGATGTTTTTCCTGATGAAGCAGCCTAGTCCGCAAAACTAGTTGAAACACTGTTCATGACCAAGTCACCTATGATTTTAATCTACTGACTTCCTTTGTCATGTATTATGTATCAAAAAACTTTTCTAAATGTTATATGATTGTCTATATACTCTATTGTATCCCTTTCTGCATTGTACCAAGATAGTCCACTTGCTTCCCTCTCTCTCCTTGGTCAGTCCTGGCTGGGGACCAGGCTCCCAAGCCCCCTATTTCATACTATTTGAATCAGACGATATCTGACCACTCTGCCCTGTGTGTAGAACTACTGTTAGGACATAGGTCCTCCTTTCCACAGTGGAAGCTCTGTCGCCTCTAGATATCCACTCCTGGCTTTCAGGAACCCATTCTGCAGGACATGTCTCACTACTCAAAGGACAATGCTGGGTCCTCATCCACAGGCCCCACATGGTACGCCTTTAAGGCAACTGTGCAGGGCTCCTATATCTCTCACATTGCTAGGCATTGGAAAACTACCCAGGCTACCCTTCGGACCCTGTAGTCCTCCTTGGAGACAGCTAGGGCCCAATATACTGCACTCCCCACTTTGGACTCCCATGGTGTCCTGATGGGGGCACAGGGTGGACACAACTCATAAGCAACAACTATTTGTCGGTTAGGTTACACGAACATAGTGGGAAAAATGGTAAGATGCTGGCCTATCTTTCTCATACGGAATTCCCAAATAGATCCATACCACAAATACAACTACCAGATGGTTCGGTTTCATCGGATCCTTTGACCATAAACCAGACATTCAAGTTCTTCTATGAATGCCTATTTTCAGACCCGCCACACACACCCTTGTCGAACTTGAGTCAGTGGGGTTCTTTGAATCCATCCAATTCCCTGCATTGGGGGACTCTCACAAACTTTTTTTGGATAAGCCCCTGATGATTGAGGAAATTACAGAGGCCATATATGCTCTCCCCCCTAACAAGACTCCAGGGTTAGACGGTCTGCCTGCTGAATGGTACAAGAACTACGCAGAAGATTTGGCACAGAAACTACATTCTCTGTTCGGACAGGCACTAGAGGAGGGTGAGCTTCCTGCCTCCATGTGTGAAGCCCTGATTGTAGTGTTGCCCAAACCAAAGAAAGACAAATTGTTATGTGGTTCCAATCTCCCCATTAAATAGTGAAGTTAAAGTGCTGGCTAAACTCTTAGCTATAAGACTACAAAAGGTTATTCTTCACCTTGTCCACCAGGACCAGACTGGGTTCATTCCTGGAAAGAGTACATACAACAATATTCCCCGCCTTTACTTGCATATTCACAGGGGAGCTGCTTACCAAAAACGTGGACTGGTGCTATTATTGGATGTGCTGAATGCCTTTGATACCATTAACGAAAAAGTTTTTTAGGACAGTACTGTTGCACAAAAAAAGGGGGGGGGGGTTGTGCCACATCCAATATTACAAGAAAGAGAGAATCCCCTGTGTGGTGGACTTTTAAGGCACGGATTAAATCAAAAAAGTTGAAATAACGTATATGAATAATTTTAAAGTATTTATTAAGAATTATATCAAGAGTAATGTGTATAAAAACATGAAATGTTAGAATATCTCTTAGAACTAATACATCGTTATACATATAAATATACAATCTATACATATAAGTGTACAATGCAATTTTAGGTTTCTCACAACCAACGCGTTTCAGAGTATATAATTTCCTCCTTCTTCAGAGGTGAGAACAAGGAGAAACCATGTTTCTAGAATAGAATAATAGATATAATGAATATACAGTAATAACATTAATATTTGATAATGTACAATATCAAGAAAAACTTACAGATGTTCTGAAGATGTGTTCAACACTTCAATGGTTAGAACTTTAAAATAATTGCAGGGGTACAGGTGTCTCTTAAATCTTCACCCCAGAGGTCCCCGGTGGCGTGAACATGCATAGATGGTTAATGGTTTGCAGCTGTCACATCGAACCAGAAGGCCTGCCTCAGACCCAAAAAAAAACTCCTCCACCCAGGGAGGGATAGCAAATTGAAAAAACGGGGAGAACCCGAGGACACACTGGGGTCGGGAAAAAGAGGAAAGCCCTATAAGATACAAACAAAGAAACTATGAGAGTAGAAGGTGCATGATTTTTAATATAAGTGTCAGTGTGGTTTAGAAGTACTCTAATACCTGTTGTTGATGAGCTAATTCCTGCACCGAGCGAATAAAGTAATGTGGAGCCGCAACTCTAAAGAATAATAATAATTGTGTAATGTTAATTATGATAAAAGTTACTCTGTGGCCTAAGAGGTTTTAATATCGTCATTAACTAGATAGCCGATTTAAAGTTAGCAACATATATAATATAGAAGGTACCGTATATACTCGAGTATAGGCCGACCCGAATATAAGCCGAGGCACCTAATTTTACCACAAACAACTGGGAAAACTTATTGACTCGAGTATAAGCCTAGGGTGAGAAATGCGCAGCTACTGTAAGTGAAAAAGAGGGTCAACGATGCCCATTTGCAGCCTCACTGTGCCCATGCAGATGGACACAGTTGACCGATTTGGGGCCCTGTATCTCGGGGTCACTTAGTGCTAGGAACCCCATCTTTGGATATGTTATAGTGCTAGGTCCACTGGGTTGGGACACCAAATTTGGGACTCCTAGACCCAAGTGGCCCGAGATACGGGGCCCCAAAGTCGGGTCGGAAATTTTTTTTTTTTTGCTGCAGAAAAGTGCTTGACTCGAGTATAAGCCGAGGGGTGCACTTTCAGCACAAAAAAATGTGCTGAAAAACTCGGCTTATACTCGAGTATATACGGTAATTCAACCTAAAGAGGGATTTATATATAAATCTCAGATAGAGTAGCCATATAAAGAATTTTTGTTAGTATCTTAATCTATTTTATTTTAGTATGCTCTATTGTAAGAACCACAAGTTGTTATATATGTGAAATCACAGTTAAGGTTTAGGTTAACAATTAAACCTACTCCTAACTCAGGCATTAATTTACTAGGAGCTGATGTTCAGTCCTACTAAGAAGATAAACATAGCAGGCTTATATAACAGAAAGCACTTAGACCAATAACAACGTTAAGGGGAGGAGGAAAAGCTCTGTACCTGAAAAGCACGTGTCTTTGCGCCCGCTCGTCTCGTCAACCAGCCATAAAGTGAAGGAGATGCAGAGACGAGACGCCGTCAGTACATGCATATATTGTCCTCCCTCCCCAATCAGCTGTTACAAACACAGTTGATCGTGAGGGGAAGGGAGGAAGCTAGGGCTTTGGACCTGGCCCCCTGAGCGGTGCGCATGTCGCCAGGTCCCAGCACGCTGACTATCATGTTGCACGTCGGAACTCGGCCACGCCCACTACGCCCACCGGCACGCAGAGCTTCACCTGTGTACAGCGCATGTCCACTGGGTGAAGCAAAATGGAGTCCCGGCGACCAAAATCGGCACTGGGTCTCACAGGGTGCCGCCACGGGCTCATTAGAGACCGGGCGGCTCTGCGTGCCGGTGTTCTGCCGAGAAAGTCCCCCTCGTCAGGTAAGGACCCCCCTGTACTGCGCAGGTGCAGCGCTTGCGCAGTACGAAGCAAAACGAAGCCGCCGGAAATAGCCAAAGCAGAAGACAGTGAATCAGCTGTACACGGCTCCTGTAACAGGCCCCTCGCGGGCTTGCTACACTCGCCACGCTTCGGGCACGGCCTCGCTGAGCTCGGCACATTTTTATTCTAACTTTTTTATTCTAACTCTATGTCCACTTGGATGGTGGGGCTCAAACCTGGACATAGGTTAGAATGTAGTGCGTAGTTTTTTTTTTTTTTTTTTGGGGTCTCGCTCACCCCCCGCCGACACAGTACAGGAATTGACCCTGGCTCCACAAAGCGCTCTACAGGCTACCCCTCTAAAAAACTAATATGGAGGGGATAAATTTCATTACATATAATGTAAGGGGACTAAATTCAAAAAAAAAAAGGCATAGGGTAAATTACGAACTTCTCTTCCTGGAGGCAGGCATTGTATGCCTACAGGAGACACATATAACCCACAGTTCAGGCATTAGACTAAATTCGTTTCATTTCCCACTATGGTATTACGCAGATTCTCCATCGCCTTACTCGAGAGGTATAGCAATCGGTTTTAGTAGGTTAATGAAATTTAAGTTGGAGGAGCGTCTTGTGGACCCGGAGGGAAGATACTTATGTATAAAAGGTATGTTACACAATATGAAATGTACAATTGTGAATGTTTATGCACCAAACAAAAACCCGGATAAATTCCTCGGGAGAGTACTAAACAAACTCGAGGGGTTTAAAGAAGGTAAACTTATTCTGGCAGGAGATCTTAATTGGAGCATAGACCCAAAATTAGACACCTCAGTAGGTAGGTCCCAAGCTACAGAACAAAGGAAGAAAAAAAGTCATTAAAGCATTGGGTAATTGGCAGTTACAAGATACTTGGAGAATATTACATCCAAAAGATAGAGACTATACCTGTTTCTCCCAGGTCCACAGTTCCTTCTCCAGGATAGATTATATCTTTATAGAACATCAGCTGGTCCCGCTACTCAGGAAAGCAGAAATAAAAACAATGACCTTGTCTGACCATACTGCAGTGAAAATCCACCTGGATATAAAGGGGGACTGTGGACAGGGAACAAACTGGAAACTTAATGTCACATTGTTGCAAGACCAAGAGTCAATTAGTAAGATAGAACACGAATTAGAAACTTTCTTCTCTTTAAATGAATCACCAGAGGTCTCGGCCTCAACAGTCTGGGAAACTCATAAAGCGGTGATAAGGGGAAGCTTAATAGGCATCGGAGCAGGCAAAAAAAAAGCAAGGGTAAAAAGGAAAAGTGAGTTATATAAGGATATACACGAGCTAGAGCAGGAAACAAGACCTAAAGGAATCCCGGAGAAACAAGACCTGATTGCCAAAAAAAGAGAGCTAGCAGAATACGTTGAGCAAGAGAGGATAGCCGCAATTCATATTTTAAAAAGAGAGAGATATCAGTGGGGGAATAGAGCAGGTAAATGGCTGGCCAATAGGGTCAAGGAAAAAAAGAACAGAACGTTCATAGAGAAGATTAGAGACGCAAACGGCGAGATCTTGATATCATCCCCGGAAATAGCAAATACATTCCATAAATACTACAGTACTTTATACAATATTGAACACAAACAAAATGAAGGGAAACGGCGGGAGGAAATTAGGGAATACCTTCGACATATAGACTTCCCAAAGGGTAAAATGGTAGAAATGGAGGCACTTGGAGTACTGATATCGGTAGAAGAAGTAGAAAGAGCAATAGCCAATACAGCCCCAGGAGGTAGCCCGGGTCCGGACGGGTTCTCTATTATATATTATAAAAAGTTTTCCAAGCAGCTAGCACCTAGACTATGCAAATATTTTAATGCAATAGGGATAAGCGAGAAATTTAGAGACGAGACATTACTGGCACATATTACTCTGATCTTAAAGGAGGGGAAAGACCCGATGGCTGTAGAAAGCTATAGGCCAATCTCCTTACTAAACTCGGACATAAAGCTATATGCAAAAATAATCGCCGAAAGATTGAAGTCATATCTGCCAGAATGGATACATAACGACCAAGCTGGGTTTGTGCAGGGGAGGGAAGGTAGAGATAACTCTTTGAAAGCAATAATGCTGATTCAAGAAGCCGTCAGAAGAGGTGCGCCTTCAGTCCTAATGTCAATTGATGCCGAAAAAGCCTTCGACCGGGTCAATTGGGTATTCTTGCTGGAAACATTGATTTATATGGGACTGTGCGATAGGATGATGAAATGGATCAGGGCCCTCTTTCAGCATCCGACAACAAAAATAAGAGTCAATGGGACCCTGTCTTCTCCCCTCGACTTGTTTAATGGGACAAGACAGGGGTGCCCACTTTCCCCTCTTTTATTCATAATTACCCTAGAACCCCTATTGTCAGCGATCCGTAAGAATCCTGATATTCGGGGAATCCGAGCTGGAGATAGGGAGTACAAGGTATCGGCGTTTGCGGATGACCTGTTGCTTTATATCTCCAACCCCAGAATATCTATCCCAATGGCTATGAAAGAATTAAAACAATACGGCAAACTGTCGAACTTTAAAGTGAACATGTCTAAATCTGAGATATTAAATCTAACCCTACCAATACAAGAACAGAGCGCCATACAATCTAGATTTCAATTTAAATGGTGCAGAAAGGAGCTCAACTATTTAGGAATAAAATTAACGTCTCAAGTAGATAACCTCTTTAATCACAACTATATCCCGCTGATCAACAAAATTAAAAAGCAACTTAGAGGAATGCAATACAAAGTCCTCTCGTGGATGGGGAAGATAAACGCGGTCAAGATGTTCACTCTCCCCTTATTTATTTATACCTGCCAAATGATCCCAATTTATCTCCCTCAGTCATACCTGAAGAAAATAAAGTCAATAATAACAAAATTTATCTGTCTATTTGATACATTAGTAAGAGAAAAAGGAAGAGGGGGGCTTGCTGCACCGGACTTCAAAAAGTATTACGAAGCGGTTGCAATCGCTAGAATAATAGACTGGAGTCACAATTACGAGGATAAAAGTTGGGTGGAACTCGAAAGAAAGTTAAGCAGAACAAGATTAGGAGAAATTATATGGATACCCCCTCACTATATACACTTAGCACTAAAAACAACAGCACTCACAAGGCACTCACTAAAAATTTGGGATGCTATCCACAAAAGGCACAATTGGGATTATAATTCCCCACTAATTCCATTATTAGACACAAACTTTTTTCCTCCAGGTAAGGAGGAGTTTATATATTTTAGTAGATGGTCCAATAAAGAGAATTTAAGGTTGATAGATGTGATGGAAGGGAATAGAATTAGCACTTATAATGAGATTATTACGAAATGGGGACATAGAACACTAGACAAATGGCGCTACACCCAAATACAACACTTCACACAGACACTCCCAAAACCCCTACGCGGTAAGAGAGAATTTAGGCCCTTAGAAAAATAATGGATTCCCCCAACAACCGCGAGAAAAGAATCTCAAAGACATACAAAATTTTGTTGCGAGCGGCGGAACACGAATATCCCACGTATTTAGGCAAATGGGAAAGTGAGATCGGCCCACTAAATAGCGAGGATCAGAAGATCAAGATTTTAGGACGGGTTTTCTCAACAGCAAAAGACATACATTCAGTCGAAATGTCCTATAAACTCCTAGCTAGGTGGTATGTAACTCCTCTAGGAGCGAACGCCTACAATGGAGATGTTTCTCCTAATTGTTGGCGAGGGTGTGAGGCTGTAGGTTCCTTCTCACACCTGTGGTAGTACTGCCCGAAAGTAAAGGAATACTGGGAGCAAATAATAGAAATAATTTTTAAAATAACACAAGTAAGGGTGAAGAAGCTTCCATGGATATGTTTATTCCATGATACAGAGAGTGGGGAGGGAAGACACTCTAGGAACCTCATCCTCTACCTATTAAATGCAGCCAAAGCCCTAATCCCCTGCTACTGGAAACTTCAGGAGACACCCTCAATGAAAGAATGGGTAGAGAGGGTGGAGAGGACAAGAATAATAGAACTCTCGCTATACACCTTAGAGAATCTAGAAGAAAAATATCAGAGGATATGGCAACAATGGATTGAGTTCAGGGAAACAGAACAATATTTTAGGATAATGGAAGGAAATACTGTGGGGAACGGGGGAGGGTGAGCGAGACGGGGTAGGGTTTTTTTTTTTTTTTGTTTTTTTTGTAGAGGGGGGGGGGGGGGGGGGGACTCGGGGTTGGGGGGGGGGAAATGTAATCGAATTTGAATAGATGTATTTGTATAAATACTTGATTATAAATGCAACGAATTTTGTATATGAAGAAAACTGTGAAAATAAAGAGTATATAAAAAAAAAAAAAAAAAAAAAAAAGAATGTAGTGCGCAGGCGCCGTGTACAGCTGACTGACTTCGGCTATTTTCGGAAACTCCGTTGTGTATTTCATTGTGCTTCGTACTGCACAAGCGCAGCGCCTGCACAGTACAGGGGGGTCCTTTTCCGCCAGGGGAACTTTCTCGGCAAGACACTCCAGGAAACGCCCACGCCATCAGTTTGGTCTTACAAACAGAGGAAAAGGAAGGGAAAAAAAAGACAAGGTCCTCCCAAAACGACACAGTATGCAAAAATACATGTTCATAGTTGCCACAGGGGATCCCTAGAACGTGAAGAAATTAAAGGATTACATCTTAGCAGGGAGTATAACGTGCAAAAAAAGAAACAACAACAAAACAACAATATCCACATATTTCTTATAGAAACAAAACAAAATAAATAAAAAAAATATTAAGTATATACATTTACATAATGTTAAACATCCTGGAGGTGACAAAGAACAATACGGACATCCTATATGAAGTACAAGTAAATTTAAATAGTCTACACTAATATCAAATAGTGAAAGAGTTTTTTAAATGCAACAATTTAAGGTGAATCAATCGATAGCACCACTCTCAATAGAAAGTGCACGCAACCCAGACAGATACATGGGGAAGCATGCATACAATTTCCATTGATGATAGGACTTGTATCATTCAATATTGTTTAAAAAGAGGAAAAGATATAGATGATGTTAAATATATCTGGGTACGCCAGTATCCACAACGTTAAGGCAATAGAGTGTTATTTACTTTTCCATTCCTCCAGGGGAAAAACCCTCTAGGAATGGTTTAAACCAGATGGCTTCATTCAAGCCAGGTGCTTGTGTTGCCTTTAGCTTGTGGATCCAGCGTGCTTCAAGCAGGAAAAGGAGGAATGGAAAAGTAAATAACACTCTATTGCCTTAACGTTGTGGATACTGGCATTTAAAAAACTCTTTCACTTTTCGATATCAGTGTATTTATATTTACTTGTACTTCATATAGGATGTCTGTATTGTTATTTGTCACTTCCAGGATGTTTAACATTATGTAAATGTATATACTTAATATTTTTTTTTATTTATTTTGTTCTGTTTCTATATGAAATATGTGGATATTGTTGCTTTGTTGTCGTTTCTTTTTTTGCACATGTTAAACTCCCTGCTAAGTCGGCAGGACACGACTGGGGTGTCCCTGTGGTGGACACGACTCAGTGTCACCCATGCCTCCCACATTTTCATCAACAACGTATTCACTTCCTTTGAGGAGTTGAAGGCAATGTGTGGTGTGACAAAAAAATTTTTTTTCAAATATCTTTTATTGCGTCATGCCACACGGGCACAGTTTGCGGGTCTAACACAGGAGCTCTCTGAATCACCACTAGACATACTGCTGTCATATCCAGAAATTGAGAAACTGGTTTACGACCGTTTACTCTCGCCTCCAGTCGGCTGGAGTTAACCCCTTCCAACTGGCTCAACGGAAATGGGAGGTTGAGGTTGTCCTGGGCTGTCCGAGGAGGGGTGGGAGGAGGCCTCAGAAATCTGATTCCAGGACATTATCGGGTCCAACGATCAATATACCCAGTTTAAATTCATACACCAGTTGCATTACACTCCAGCCAGGTTGGCCCGAATTGGGTTTGATTCTGCAGCAACCTGTCCCAGATGTGGGTCTACAGATGCGGAGTACTTGCATATGTTTTGGTCCTGTCCCGCTCTATCGGCATATTGGAAGGACGGATTTTATTTTTTTGACAACACCTTGCACTTACCATTACCTCATACTCCTGAAGTCGGCCTACTGGGTGTGTTGAATGACTTTATACATAGGATCCATGCTCGCACTCTTGTGCGTATATTATTATTCTATGGCAGGAAATTAATTTTGTTGCAATGGAAGAATGCATCTGCTCTAGGTATCCAAACATTTTATCACATGGTGCATAAAGTTGTACCCGTCTTCAAACTTATATACAATGGCAGGGCCTGCCCAAAGAAGTTTTATAAGGTCTGGAAACCCTGGATTGATATTGCTGATTCCGTATGGAGTGACACTCCTCTCTTCCAACAGTAATGGGTAACTGACTTCTGCTTAAGTTATGGTGTCCTTAGATCACCGGGCATCCTGTTGATGGCCCCATTACCCTTCAATCAGACCGGCAGGGAGGGGGTGGTGAGGCCTGAGTAAAGTTGCACATTGTAGTGTGTGTGTGTACGGAGAATGAATGCCTTTACCGTTGGTAGCAATTTAACGTACTGGTTTTGGGCCCTAAGTGGTCCTCATACAGTAACTTTGGTAAACCATTATATCAAGTTTCCCACCGTTGGGGAAACCTGGGTTAAGATTACTACTGTGTTATAAGTTGGCCATGTTTGGCTACTGATTATGTAATGCTCATTGTATACAAGACACACCTTTTGTAAAAAAACTGTCAAAACTTTATATGGAAAACCAATAAAAAAAAAAAAAAATTCTACATATGTTTATATACATCTGTAGTCGTATTATCTGGGTACTTCAAAAGTCCAAACATGTACTGTCTTTGTCTTACCAATAATTAAAAGTGGATGTGGTACCCACTATTCAAGACCACATTAATATATAGTTTAATGTTTGCATTTAAAAATACATTTAATGTTATAATAATGAATGCAGAGCGGTGTTAATTTGAGTTCAGCTTTATAGCAAAATGCATTAGAAAAAATGCAAAAGGCGCCTTTCCAGCCTAAATCTTATTTATAACTTGTGTATTACTCAATAACTAAGAATAGAACTACATGGGAAATACATTTTTTTAATAGAGAGATGTAACTGCTTGCTGAAAATAATTTCATCTTTAACACATTAACTTTAGCGTGATGCAAATAAGATGCCTGTCAACAAACAGTAACAATTCCGGGTCATAAAATGTTTTATTGGAAAAAGTTTCTGAACTTTTTGTGGTTCCAAAAAAACCTTTCCTAAGCAACAGCAGAAGGTATGCTGTGCTTTATATGAAGGAAGTCTATCATATTGCCAATAACAATAGTACTGAAAACATGTTCAAATATTATGTTTGTTTGATATATTTGATTTGAAAAAATGCAAAATACCTAATGATTTCTTTTCCAGATTTATTCAGAACAGGTTGAGGTTCAGGGGCTTTGTAAATGTCAGAACATTCTTCTACAGTGCCGTACCTGCTCCTCCGATCCTGACTGCATCACACAGGGCGCATCACAGAGTTCAGAGTCAGGTATGCATCTGCTTTCTAAAAAAAAAAAGTAATTGTTCTTTTATCCTTCAATATCTAAATAAATATTATTGTTCATATTTATCTATAAAAGGAAGAATGAGTTCCCCTAGAAGGACTTTAAAGGCAACTAAAGATGTACTGGAAATAACATATTATAATAGTAGAAAATATTTTATTAAAGATTAAGCATGAATTAAAAAATATAATGAAACATTGATTAACTGAACGCAGTCAGTTTGTATCACCATAAAGACCCTGGTTGTAAGGAGGTTATCATGTAAACGTTCTTTATGGTCATATAAACTGACTGCATTCAGTTAATCAATGTTTCATTATATTTTTTAATTTATGCTTAATCTTTAATAAAATATTTTCTACTATTATAATATGTTATTTTCAGTACATCTTTTAATACTCTATAGTTTCCTCTAAAGTCCTTCTAGGGGAACCTCTTTCTTTCTGAAATAATTTTGGATGTGGCACTATAATTAGCATTGTTTCCGCCATTCGCTCCCTTTTCTTGCTATATTTATCTATAAACATGTCAAAAGTGTTTATTAAAAAATTACCTATGTTGCCCACACCTATGAGATTCTCATTTGTGCATTCTGCCCTACATTCAGATACTGATTAACTGCTTCAATAGTGGGTACTTTTACCCCCTCCCTGCCCAGGCCAATTTTCAGATTTTAACTCTGTCACACTTTGAATGACAATTGCGTGGTCATGCAGTGCTGTACCCAAACAACATTGTAATATTCGTTTTTTTCACACAAATAGAGCTTTCTTTTGGTGGTGTTTAATCACTACTTTGCTACAAAAATTAAAAAAATCCAGACAAACACTTCTAATGGGGGACATAATGGTGGTGCTGGAGTTACTTACTATACTTACTATAATGGGAAGCAGTATAGTGGACAGGGGCGACTGGTGCTCATAATTTTGCGGGGGGGGCGGCAAACAAACCTGCCCCCCCATGGCCCCCCCATGGACGGTGGCGATAAGTGGCCTTACCTTGGAGGCTGATGCTGCTCCTCGCTTCAGCTTGCCAAGGGAAGAACCGGGGCCGTTGCTTCTCCTCCCGGCTGATCAGGCGTTGCTTCTTCTCCCGACCAAACAGGAAGCGGGTCCTGATACCCCCCACCTAGAGACTCAGAGCCAAAGCAGGAATCAGAGGATTCCTGCTGCTACAATTCGCAGCAGCAGTTCGCAGCAGCAGCAGCCTAAATCACCAGTGGGAATGTAGCCTTACTGCTATTTACTGTGTAAACTTTTTGTATTAGTTGTTTGTAAAAGAACTCATAGAGAAAGAAACATAATCCGTACTTCCAAGCCATGCAAGATGGGTAAGAAGGACAGATTAGCAAAATATTTAGGCGAAGGATAAACCTTTGCCATAGCTACTTGTTTGGCCATGGGACCCCATCAGACAGTACTTCAATATTTTTTATTAAAGTTCAGTAGTTCTGTAGTCAACAATTCAAGTAGAACCAAAATGTCCCAATTACAAAGATCAATACAAAAGGTTTCCAAGCATGTAGTTGAAAACATATTTCCAAAACATTTATAGGCAAGTTAAATCAAGAGAGTTGTGACAGCATAGAACCAATGTTCCACCAACTATGCATCTCCCTATCATAGATATTGTAAGTGAAGTGAAAAGCACAAGAGGCAATAACCATCACACTGGTGAAAATAATGAATGCTTGGCCTCCTATCGTGGCTCCAAATAGGTTACATAAGTATCCATTGCAGAAATAAAAGTAAAAAACAAAGAAAAAGAGAGGGGAACCTCGTGCCATGCGAGATAAAGAAGAGCATTGCACACAAAAAAAACAAGAGGGGGAAAAGGAAAGAAAAAGAGAAAGTTTTGCAGATATCTGCAGAAAGGTGAGGAGGGCCACCTCAGGACTTGCTAGTCACTAGATAGTATCTGATCCATGTATCCTACGTCTTATCAAATTTTTGTTATCATGGAAGGTACAGGTGAGCTTATCAGTAACCATGATTTGAAAATCTGAGTACTTTGGGGCATAGCCACCAATAATAGTACATGGTCCAAATGTTGGCCACAGTGCCTAAAACACTGCACCTTAGGAGAGGCTGTCAGGTGCATTTTCTCAATTCTCATGGGCACCAGGTACCATCTTCATAATGTCTTATATATAGTTGGATTCTATCAACGTTGTATTGACTGATATTTTGGATAGATGGTTAGCAATTTCCTACCATTCCGTTAATTTTAATGAGGTGTTCATGATAATTTCTCAGAGCTTCAATATTTGTCTGAAAGTTTGTGGATCATTACACCTCTATGAGGTTTACAAAACCATGAAAATTAATACTGATGTGCCCCCGTCCCTTTGTACCCTTTTCTTCTACAAAGAGGTTTCACAAGATTTAAGACTATCTGTGCAAGTTTGTGTCCATTAAGCCAAAATAGTATTTGTGAGGTCAGGTACTTATGTTGTAAGAAAAGACCTGGCTCACAGTAGGGTTGTAGTCAGGGCTATGTGCAGGTCACTTGAGCTCTTTCAGACAAAGCTCATCAAACCATGCCTTGATGGAGTTTACTTTGTGTACAGGAGCACAATCATGCTGAAAAAGAAAAGGGCCTTCCCCAAAATGCTTTAACAGTTTTGCAAGTGCACAATTGTCTATAATGTTTTTGCAATCTTTGGTATTAACAGTCCCCTTCACAGCAAACACTTGAACTCAATAATTTTAGAAGAGTATTCACATAATTTTGCCCATATAATGTATATTGTCATTATCTACATACAAATAGTAGCATTCTTCCATTTAACACAGCACAGTAAACAGTAAACAGGTGATAATGTAAGACTAATAATAATATATATATATATTTTTTTTTCATCATTTGCTTACAGAGCACAAACCAAAGGCTCAAATGAACGTTTTCCGAGTAGCAATTAAAGGCATGTTAAAACTTTGGGATGAAAATTCCAGTCCTTGATGACATCAAGCTCCAGATCACTGGGAGGGAAGATACCAGAACTGTTACTATCTTGAATTTCAGCTTCTTAAAGCTTTCTCGGCACTTATTTGGTAAGAGACTCCACAGAACCACAGAAGTAAAGTGCCATTTAAAAATGTAAAGGGCAGTAGCTCAGAGCAGTCAATCTGAAATCATCTTTCACTGATTTACCTTTAAAGTTGAAATTTGATTGGTCGCTTTGTATTTAGATCCAAACATAAAAAGGAGTGTGCTGACAGAGGGAGGAGAGAGATGACCTCATCAGTCTTCTGCTGCTCCTTTATTGTCCAGTCACAGGCTGGTTGGGGGGAGGTCAGGAGCAAGGTGGCCTAGCTGCCTTTCTTCACTGCATTGGAAAAAGTCAGGTCATTAACCTGGCAAGGATGGTAACTTTTTAGGACTGGATAGAGAGAAAAACAAATCCTTTTAAAAAGCAAAGCAAGTCTCTTATGCCCCGCACACACGGTCGAAAATTCAGACGGAAACGTTTCCGATCGGACCATGTTGTCAGAAAATCTGCCCGTGTGTGGGCTCCATCTGACTTTTTCTGTCGGAATTTCCGATAACAAAATTTTCCAACAACAAAATCCGATCGTGTGTAGAGAATTCCGACGGACAAAGTGCCACGCATGCTCAGATCAAACTATGAGACCAAAGCTATTGGCTACTAGCCTCTACGTAGTTCCGTCATACGCAACGAACGTCACCGAATGATCAGATTTTCAGACAACTTTGTCCGACCGTGTGTATGGAACACCAGTTTCGGACAAAACCCGTTGTGAAAAATCAGACGGATTTTGTGGTCAGAATTTCCGACCGTGTGTACGTGGGGCTTATATGTAATTTAGCCATGTATTTATCAATTTGCTCTAAAGCTCATAATAATCCTTTTTTATCTTTTTACAGTGATCCACTACAGTCAGAAAGGTGACAGAATATCATGGTACAGTTCAACAGGAAGTATTCTTTCCTCTCTATTAAGCCTAGTCATCAACAGGCGTCCTATACTAAAATTCAACGTAATCCTCCTCTCCAGTTGAAGACTGTTTACTTTAGAGATAAATGACTATAAAGCGTTTTTTGTTTAACAAATTTATGAAATATACTTGATAAAGAGATACATATAATTATTCCTATGCTGCTTAGTGAGAATCTAAACTCACAACGAAAATCCAACACAGACTTTTGCCGGGAGTGCAAATCACAATCACAAGTGGACTTTCAAAAGCCAAATCTGGAGCCTTTATTGGAAAGCCAAGTTACCACCATCTGATGCTAGCATATCATGCCACAGCTGTACAATGCAAATACCATGATATGTGATATTGGATACTAGACTAGAAATTTGCTTTACCCATTAACTGTGGAGTTCCAATGGACAATGAAATATCCAAACACTGTCAGGTTAACCACTAAAAGGATCCTCAGGTTAAGCTACATACAGCAAGCATATGTAAAATTTATATACTTACTTTAATGTATAAAAATGGTCTCCAATTTAAAAATGTTATCAGTCTCCTTTGCGTTTTTTCTTTAAAACCTTTATGGTTGTGTTAATGAACCAATGTAGTGAAGATTATAGAGCTTATAGCTGAACACCTTTTTTTCTTAGTCTTGTAGTTTGTTGACTCTCAAGTCAGCAACCGATGCATATGCAAGTCTGACCCCTGTGGAATTAAATACCTTTGCTGGCACCCTGCACTGACTGTCCTGGAGGTGCAACAGTAAATCAGAGGAAATCTCTAAAAAAGAGGAAATGCCTTCCAGGTTGACCCCTTACCCTACGTTCACACCTATGTGCTTTTTGGTATGTTTTGTATTTTGTAGAAATGCACTACAGTCCATTTAACATGGTTTCCTATGGATGTAGTTCACATCTGTGCGTTTGCGGTGCTGCGTTTTTTGATACCGGTGATACCCATTCACGTAGGGGGGGGGGCCTGGGATCTGGGGGTCCCCTTGTTATAGGGGGCTTCCAGATTCCGATAAACCCCCCACAACCACTGGGCAAGGGTTGTGAGGAAGAGGTCCTTGTCCCCATCAACATGGGGACAAGATGTTTTGGGGGGGACCTCAAAACACCCTCCCCATGTTGAGGGCATGTGGCCTGGTACAGTTCAGGAGGGGGGTGCTCTCTGGCCCCCCTCTTTTCCTGCGGCCTGCCAGGTTGCGTGCTCGGATAGGGTCTGGTGTGGATTTTGGGGGGACCCCCACGCCATTTTTTTATTTTGGTGCAGGGTTCCCCTTAATATCCATACCACACCTGGAGGGCCTGGTAATAGACTGGGGGGGGGGGGGGGGGCATGCCATTTTTTTCAATGATTTTTATCTATATTGCAGGGATCCGGCAATACGTCACCGCTGCAAGCAGTTTTAAATTAATTTTTTTCCTTTACAAATGTAATTTTGCTGCTCTTATTCATGAAACTATGTACAGCTGCTGTGTAAGCATCCTTACATAGTGTGGGGCGTGGACTCAGCCCCCTGAGTCATGATTGGCCAAAGGCACCCTGCCTTTGGCCAATCCCTGCTCTAACAGCAGAGCGTGCTGTCATTGGCCAAAGCATGCAGGTCAGGTGCATGCTTTGGCCAATCGGCAGCCGTCAATACACTGCAATCTCGCAGTGCATTGACGGTCTTGCCGTACCTTATGGAGCGTTGCGCGGGCACTCGAATTTCCCGCGAACGCCCCATAATGTTCAGTATTCAGCGAACAGGCAAACACCCAATGTTAGGGTTGAACTTACGTTCGACTCGAACATCGTGCTCATCTCTAATAGGAACTGATATTCGCACAAAGGGGAGATTGAGGAATAGCAAATCTGACACTTGCCATAGTAAGGGCTTGTTCACAGGGCATCCAGGGGCAATAAAAGCAGGCAGTTGAACTGCAATATTACCCCCCCCCCCCCCCCAGCCACCCACCTAAACAAGGACATGTAGCCAATCAGTGCTGTATAGATGCTGTGCCTGCAATGCTTTATTACATGGCTAGGGCAAAACTAAACCTCCTGTCATGTTTAGTGGGCAGAGCATACAGAGTGAGACCCAGGTAAGGCTACCCAGGTCAAAAAGCGGCTACTTAGGCAACAGAGGGTCTTAATTCTAAAAATACAAAATGTATTGATTTTATAGACTGCACAGGATAAGATAATTCACTGCGACTATAGCTATCTTGGCAACTTCACACACAATACTACAAAAGTAAAAAAAAAAAACACTAGAGAGTAGTGTTATGAAAACAGACAAGAAGCAGGAAAAACACATAACAATACAAACACAAATTCAAGAAACAAAAGTCCGGACGCCGGCTACCATTCACAAAAGAGCTGTCATGCGATAGTTGTCGCAATAATTAGAAATGTGAAAAAAAAAATATAGTAATAAAACATTTTCTGACAGTTTTCAAGACATGTACGGAGCTGTATTGAAAAGTAAGCCTAGTGCAGACATGACAGGGTGCAAGTATTACTGGGAGGTGAAGAAATGGGTTGGGATATTGATAAAGGGGGGCTTACCTGATTGGAGTCCAGCAGGAGGGGGTGGAGTATTGTTGATTGGTGTGGTGGGGAGCACGGAAAGGTCACCAGTCCAGAGTCAGCAGGGTAGGAGAAACGTTGGAGCAGCACCCTAGGAAAAGATGAGTGGGTTAGAGCAATTATGGGAACAGCTTAGAAGTGCAGCGGAGATACATGGCTCAGACTGGCTTCATAGCCAAATTGCAGCCAATTTACAGGGGGTAGGGCAGGGACCCCAGTTAGGCAGGGACACCCCTTTGCGGCCTCGGAGGTCTAGGCCTCCGGTGCGCCTGAGCCCAGACAATAACCCCCGGACTCAACGCCGTCTTGGGAGCCCCAATCGGGGCCCTTCAGGCCCTCCTGCGAAGCAGACACCTCGGTTGGCGGGCAGGGGGCCTGGGAGGAATCCCCGTCCACGGCAAAGTCCCAGGGTGGGGGGGGGGCACTCACCAGTCTAGGCCGCAAGCCCCCTCCAGGATCGTCCGAGCTGAGATCCATCAGGCAGCTGTCGCTGGCGATGCTCCGGTCGGGGCAGCTGCCCGGCATGGGAGATTGCGGTCATCGGGCGCCGGCCTTGTCGTGGAAGCGGCCGGCGGCCTTCCACGTGTGGGCGCCATCTTGCCTCCAGGTGGAGGGCCAGCGCCATTTTCAGAGCGGCAGTCGGGAGGCCACGCCTCCTGGCCCAAGTCTGGGTCTGGGAGGGAAGGTCGGAACGGAGCGTGCGCGAGCACGTCGGCGCAGAGAGATGACGACAGCGGAACTGACGTCAGTGACGACGGCCGGAAGTCGACGAACAAAGATGGCGGCCGCCATCGGAACGAACAGGAAGCGACCCAGGAGGCAGCCTGGGATGCCTGGCGGAGCGGCGCAGAGGCCTGGGACGGCGACCGGGGACGGACGAGAGAGCAGCTGCAAGGAAGGGGAGCTGATGGAGGAAGAGGACGACCCGGCGAGAGCAGCGAGCGGAACGGCTGGTGGGCCATCCAGCCTGCAGCAGCCAGGTAGGACACGGGGTTGTCAGTGTCAGCAGGGGGTGGAAGAAGGTGGGGTGGGGGGGGATGGATGCTGGCTTGGGAGTTCAGGGGGGGGTTGGGGGGGAGGAATGGGGTGCTGGAGGTATTAAAAACGTTACTACATAGATTGGGAAGTGGGGCACTACAAGTACCAGCCCCGGTCAACCCCTGGGTGGCCCCGTCCACGGCAACGCAGGAGCAGGGGGTCCTTTCTGGGCAGGCGACAGGGGTGTCAGCGGAAACACAGACGGAGACGTCGCGGGACAAGGAGGGTGCAGCGATGGACAAGGACACAGAAAAGGAAAAAGAAAAGGGAAAGGATGCTGACAAGGATAGGGAAAAAGAAAAGGAAAAAGATGCTGAAAAGATTCGCTTGGAAGATGCGGCTCGCTGCGAGGTGTATGTATGTTTTGAGGGACCTCTGGGGGCATATTTGAAGAAAGAAGTGAGGGAGAAGATATGAAAGGATGAATTTGTGGAAATTTTTTCTTTGCTCCCGTTAGAAAAATTTAATTTTGACAGGGTTAAGCCGGACGAGAGTAAAAAGGAGGAGGAGGAGAAGCGCAGGTACAGGCTAATTCCACACACGTTCGCAATTGGTTGCAGGCATTTGCGATCCTGGCCAGCATGATAGGGGAGAAGGCGCCAGAGCATTGTTCGGCTTTTTTCTGTTACCTGGAGGCCATTAGTGAGGCTCATAGGGTATATGGTGGTCTTGCATGGCTCCGCTACGATGAGCAGTTTCGTCAGCGGAAGACGGTTCGTCCGGCTATTAGATGGGACCATAAGGACATCAGCCTTTGGATGAAGTTGATGACTTCTTCGCGGACTGCTGGACAGTTTTTTCCAGGGGGGGGCGGCGGCGCCTCTTCAGCAGGATCGCCGGCCCCAAAAAAGAAAGAGGTCTGCTGGCAGTTTAATGATGGAACATGCAAGTTTGGGAACTCCTGTCGTTACAAACATGAGTGTTCCGGATGCAGTGCAGCACACCCCTTCTCGCGATGTTTCCGACAGGCGAGAAATCGGGATTTCGCTGGAAAAAGGGATGACGCCAGTGAATCTGGGAAGGATGCTACCTTTCCTAAGTAGGTATCCCGACCGGGCGGCGGCAGGGTTGCTGGAAGCAGGTTTTCGTGAAGGGTTTAGGATTCCGAGTATGTTGAGTGAAGTTCCTCCAGTTTCGGATAATTTGCGGTCGGCGTTACAGCACGCGGAAGTGGTTTCGGGTAAATTGGGGAAGGAAGTGGCTCTCGGCCGGATGGCGGGTCCATTTTCAGTCCCTCCGGTTTCCGATTTGCTAGTTTCTCCTTTAGGAGTAGTACCCAAGAAGGAACCGGGGCAATTTAGGATGATTCACCACCTGTCGTACCCAAAAGGGGGTTCGGTAAACAATGGTATTGACCCGCAAGCTTGTGCGGTTACCTATACATCGTTTGACGCAGCGGTGTCCTGGGTGCGGAAGTATGGGAAAGGGGCCCTGATGGGGAAGACGGACGTGGAACAAAATACGATCCATTTAGGTTGTTGCCGGTTCATCCCCGGAGTATGCATTTGCTAGGTTGTTATTGGCAAGGATCGTATTTTGTTGATCGCTGTTTGCCCATGGGTTGTTCGATTTTGTGCGCCCTGTTTGAAACTTTTAGTTCCTTTTTTTAATGGGCAGTTAGAGAGACAGCGGGGGTGATTTCAGTCATCCATTACCTGGACGACTTCCTTTGTGTCGGCCCTCCGGGATCCCGCGGCTGCGGGATCTTGCTGGGGACCATTCAGTATCTGGCAGATAGATTCGGTATTCCTTTGGCGGTGGACAAAACGGAGGGCCCGGCCTCGGAGCTAGTGTTTTTAGGAATCACGATTGATTCCGTTGCAATGGAATGTAGGCTGCCCGAGGACAAGGTGGTGGCGTTGAGACGGGAAGTCAGGGAGACACTCGGTAAACAAAAACTTAGGTTGAAGGAAGTGCAGTCACTCCTGGGCAAATTGAATTTTGCCTGCAGGATCATTCCGATGGGGCGGGTGTTTTGCAGGAGATTGGCGGCAGCGACTGCGGGGGTTAGGATGCCCAATCATTTTATTCGATTATCAAAAGAATTGGGGGAGGATTTGAGGGTGTGGTACTCGTTCCTGGAGGATTTTAATGGGCGATCACTAGTGATGGAGGGGCCGGTCAGCAACGCTGACTTGGAGTTGTTTACCGATGCGGCAGGTTCCGTAAGATACGGGGCTTACTGCCAAGGGAATTGGAGTGCGGGGCCGCCAATACTACTGGCGGTGGTTTTGTGGGGGCATAAGCTGAGGAATAGGAAGGTGAGGTTCAATTGCGACAACATAGGGGTGGTGGTGGCCATTAATAACATATCAGCCTCATCCCCCCCGGTAGTTAGGTTGCTACGGCAGTTAGTACTCAGGATGTCCAGGGAGGAAGGCAGGATCTGGTGGATTGGGGTTCCGGGCATGAGGTGGCATAAGGTTTTACCAGAGGTACACAGGTTTGCAGGATTTGATCGACCTCCGGACGATCTGGTCTTGCATGTGGGGGGTAACGACTTAGTGGTCCGACCCATGCCGCAGATCATTAAGGATATCCAGTGGGATTTCATTAGGCTCAGCACCGCTTTCCCCAACATGATCATAGTCTGGTCGGATATTGTGGCTCGCATGTCGTGGAGAGGGGCCTGCTCCTGGGAAAAGATTAATAAGACCAGGATAGAGGTTAATAAGGAGGTTGGCAGGTTCGTAGCCAGAAACTGAGGTATAGTTGTTAGGCACTGGGAGCTGGAGGTAGATACTTGGAGGTACCTTAGGGGAGATGGAGTTCACCTCAACCCTGTTGGGATTGATTTGTGGTCTCTGGGTTTAGAAGATGGCATCAGGAGAGTGATGCAGGTGTGGCGGCTGGCACAAGTGTAAGTTGTCACACTTGTCCCGCGGTGGCGTTTTGGTTTCCTTGACGACAGTTATAAAAAGTTACTCAGTTAAGAGGAGTTATTGAAAATGTAGGACCCATCACAGGTATGGAGTCCGCCCGGGTGGTCTTACAGTTGGCCAGACTCACGGGTTAATAAGTTGGGGGTCTGTGGTCAGTTGGCAAGTCCCAGAGGCGAGTCTGCAACTGGGGATGTATGCCAACAAACGGGATTACAGGCTCAGTAGTAAGTGGTCGTCAGGGATCAGTAACTAATAAGTTTGATGAGCTGGATTAGGAGTTAAAATAGAAGGTTAAAAGTTAGAATGGTTCAGAAGTATAAAAAGTTTACTGTTTGATTTATTTTAATAAAAGGCCGAACAGGCCATTTACATCCAGCAGGTGTCAGTGTCTTTTGTTATTATTAGATGTATAAGTATACGTTGTACATGTATGGTTTTGGGGCAGTAAGGCATCTGGCTACCCTAGTCATGTGAATGGCCCCCCGGGGGATCAAAGTCACTTCCTAATCTCACTAATACTGAAACAAGCTGCTAAACAGTTGCTATATAACTTGGTTGAAATGAATTGATATAAAACGATCTGAACGATGACCTGGTTCTGTTATGTGAGCTTATTGGAGCATTAGATTTGATGTTAGTCAACTGGTGCTGTGAGTATTGGGTATAGTAGGCAACCAAGGTTTTTAGAAGGGGCTCCTTAACATCTTCAGCCCCGAAAGATTTTACCCCCTTCCTGACTAGAGCACTTTTTGCAATTCGGCACTGCGTAGATTTAACTGACAATTGCACGGCCGTGCGATGTTGTACGCAAACAAAGTTGACGTCCCTTTTTTCCCACAAATAGAGCTTTCTTTTGGTGGTATTTGATCACCTCTGTTTTTTTTTTTTTTGCGCTATAGACAAAAAAAGAGCGTCAATTTAGAAAAAAAGTGTTTTTTTACTTTTTGCTATAATAAATATCCCCCAAAATATATACCGTATATAAAAAATGTTTTTCCTCAGTTTAGGCCGATATGTATTCTTCTACATATTTTTGGTAAAAAAAAAGTCGCAATGAGCGTACATTGATTGGTTTGTGCAAAAGTTACGGTCACGCTGTCACGGTCACTTGCCGACCGCTATACGTCGGCACAATGGCAGCGGTGGGCAAATGGGTGTATCTGTACGTCCCCTTTAATTGGCGGGGCTAGCAGGCATGCGCGCCTCCGGCTGGGGGGCGCACGCCCGCTAGCCCCGCCAATTAACCACTTGCTGAGCAGCCACCGCAGTTGTACTGCAGCAGAATGGCACGGCTGGGCGAAACAACGTAATTCAATGTCGCTTCGCCCTGTGGCCACTAGGGGGCGTGCCGCCAGAGCCGATGCAAGTGCCTAGCAGTCATGATCACTGCCAGGCTCCCACGATCGCCGCTGACACACAGAGAACCAGGATCTGTGTGTGTAAACACACAGTTTAGGGTTCTCTGAGGTGAGAACAGACAGATCGTCTGTTCATACAGGGTATGAACAGCGATCTGTCATCTCCCTCCCCCTTCAGTTAGAACACACACAGGGAACACATTAACACCTTGATCACCCCCTGGTGTTAACCCCTTCACTGCCAGTGACATTTTTACAGTAATCAATGCATTTTTATAGCACTGATCGCTGTATTAATGCCAATGGTCCCAAAAATGTGTCAAAGTGTTCCAATGTGTCCGCCATAGTGTCGCAGATCGCTGTCATTACTAGTAAAAAAAAAAAAAAATGCCATAAAACTATCCCCTATTTTGTAGACGCTATAACTTTTGCGCGAACCAATCAATATACGCAATTTTGTTGGGTGCAACGTCGCACGACCACGCAATTTCCAGTTAAAGCAACACAAATCGCAAAAAGTGCTCTGGTCAGGAAGGGGGTAAAATCTTCCGGGGCTGAAGCGGTTAAAAAGGATGTACAGGTACGCCCATTTGCCCACCGCTGCCATTGTTCTGACGTATATCAACGTGCAGCAGTCGGCAAGTGGACAGACTTGGTCCCACTTGCAATTACTGCCGATGGTACAAATCAAAGAATAAGAACATATAATCCTATGATGAACATGGTGAGTAAGGATGAGCTCAGGCGTGTTCACAAGCCGCATGTGCCGAGCCCGCCAGGAAGTCGGCACTGCACAGAGATAATCACAAGAAGTGAGACATTGTCCCAATGCGCGGCTGCAGAGATCGGGAAATGTCTCACTGCTTGTGATTAGCGCTGTGCAGCGCCAACTTCCTGGTGGGCTCGGCACATGCGGCTTGTGAACATGCCTGAGCTCATCCTTAATGGTGAGAGTAACGCAGTGGTTGAATAGTGGTGTTGATCAGGTACCAAAGACGTTTAACATGTGTTCTTATACAGTGTCCAATCCAATAATAGAGTGCTCCACAATATGTGTACTATATTGCTTGAGCCCAGACAAATGGCAGCAGGGAATCTGGCATTTGGGGCACAGTGGCAGCATTTGATGGGCAAAGTGGCTGTGTTTGATGGCACAATGAGGCTGCAATTGATAGGGTTTTTTTTCTGAATTTTTCGTTTTTTTTGCGCCCCCCCAAAAAATTTTGAGCACCAGCACCTGCTGCCGGCACTTACCTCGTCTCTAGTGTGCAGCAGGTGACGGCAGCAGGCGGCGAGTGGTGTCCGGTGTCCTCCATTTCATCCCGACCCAGATGTCTTCTCCCACGCTCCTCCTCTCGTCTTCTGCAATGATTGGACGCCTAGGCGTCCAATCACAGTGCCTGTGATTTCCGCCAATCAGGTGACAGGTAACACAGACCCGGCAACCTGATTGGCTGAGAGGCGGGTCAGTGTTAGGGAAGCATGGCTCGGCATGGGGGGAGCTGGAGGAGGCCCCCGGTATTGTAATTAAAGGTAGTGATAAGGGCGGTAATGTGGTCCTCCTCACTGAGGACCAATATGAAAAAGAGGTCATGAGACTGCTTCGAGATGAATCTACCTACTGTAGGCTTCAGTCCAGTCCCTTCCCTGCCATTATCAACGCACTAAATTACAAATTGAGTCTGGGTATGGAGGAAAATTTTATTACCAGAAAGGAATTTAATTACCTGAGGGTACTTCAATTTAATACCTCGACATTTTACATTATACTCAAACTTTACAAATCTTTAACCAATCCACCCGGCAGACCCATAGTGTCTGCCGTTAACGGTCCCCTAGAGTGTACAGGGAAATTAATTGACGCACTCATTAAGGAAATGGTTTATGATCTGCCTTCCTATGTGCGGGATACAAGAGACGTACTGTTGCAATTGGACACTATGGCTCTGCCGAAAGGGGCCCTCATTGTGGGGATCGACGTGGAATCCCTTTACACGTTGATCCCCCACATGTGGGGTCTCAGGGCTGTTCAGTTTTTTCTTGAGAGGAAATTTCCACTTATGGGACAACAGAATGAATTAATTGTTGAGGTCCTGGAATTTCTACTTGAACACAATTGTTTTCAGTTTTTGGGGACGTATTATCAACAGATCAGGGGGACTTCCATGGGGGCACCATGGGCCCCCTCATATGCTTGTTTACACCTTGGCCTGTAGGAGGAGGAGGTAGTATGCTCCTCATCGTTGTACCTCAGCCACAGTCGTCTGTGGCTGAGGTACATCGATGACATTCTCATGATTTGGGGTGGTACTCACCAGGAGTTGATCCAATTCATGGAGGAACTTAACACTAATGACAGGAACATTAAGCTCACCTTTTCCTTTCATTCCCAGACTCTCCCCTTTCTGGATCTAATCATAGGAGTATGTGACAGACCTAGCCGGGACAGAGGCTTTTGGAGGGGACTGAATGCTAGCCTCTTGCCTACCGATTATGGGCCCTGGCATTTGGGGGAACGGTGCTCTTTGTGAGCTTTATGCCTGGGGACCCTTGAGGTGGCGTTACTTTAGATTCAGCTCCAGCCACCTGTCTGTTGTCTGCTATAATGTAAATTAGTCTAGTATGACTTGTCACAGCTTCTAATGCCCCGTACACATGGTTGGAAATTCCGACCACAAAATCCATCGGATTTTTTCCGACGGATTTTGTCCGACACTGGTGTTGCATACACACCGTCGGACAAAGTTGTCGGAAAATCCGATCATTCTGAACGTGGTGACGTTTGTTGCCTATGACGGGACTACGTAGAGGCTACTAGCCAATAGCTTTGGTCTTGTAATGTGATCTGAGCATGCGTGGCACTTTGTCCATCGGAATTCGCTACACACGATCAGAAAAAGTCCGATAGGACTTTGTTGTCGGAAAATTTGAGAGCAGGAGATAAAACTTGGTCCATCGGAAAATCCGACGGAAAAAGTCCGATGGAGCCTACACACGGTCGGAATTTCCGACAACATTGTCCGATAGGACATTTTCCGTCGTGTGTACGGGGCATAAGAGTCTTTCACTCATTGTGCTAATTAACCCTGCAATTGTATGAAGGAGTTCTGTGTTGAGATGTATGATAATGTGTATTGTATAGTCGTGAGCTAGGAGATGTGAAGTCTGTCCTAAAGGTCATGTCTCTGAGTCACCTAGGCTATCTAAAGGATTAGTAAATGAGCTCATGTTAATTAGGTTTCTGGTCACAGGTGTATTTTCCGTCGGATTTTGGGGGGACCCCATGCAATTTTTTAGGTGTGGGGGTTCCCCTTAAAATCCATAACAGACAGAAGGGTCTGGCATGGATCTTGGGGGTGGCCACACTCTGTTTTTTTTCCATTTTGGCGTGGGGTTCCTCTTCAAGATCCTCAGCGCACAAATCACACTGCAAGTCGGATCATTATGATCCGACTTCTGGTGTGACTTCTATTTAAATCATAAGGCTCTCATAGGGAACAATTGATTTTGACAAGTAAAAAAAAAAAATGTTTGACGCGGCTTAACAGCGTTAAGCCACGTTTAGCAACTTTTAGCGGTGTCAGACTTTTTTTACCGCTCCACAGCCTCTACTCCTGAACGCACAGGCTTCATTGTTTTATACTGCCCCTAAACACTTATGCCTCCAAACATCTGATGCCCTGTACACACGATTGGAAATTCCCCCAGCAAAAGTCCGATGAGAGCTTTTGGTCGGAAATTCCAACCATGTGTATGCTCTATCTGACTTTTGCTGGCGGAAACGTCACCGCGTTCTTGACGGTCGAAAGTTCAGCGAACTTTTGTGTGACCGTGTGTATGCAAGCCAAGCTTGAGCGGAAATTCCGTCGGAAAAAACATCCAAGATTTTCCGGTGGAAATTCCGCTCATGTGTACGCGGCATAAGAGTCCAGTATCTCTAGGTCCCTTTTTTATTGTAAAATACAGGGGGATTATCTGTTAATGTGTAACTTCCATTAATTTTTACTCCCTGTCCTTTCACACAAAGGCTGTCTTTGTTTCTATTTTATGAGATAGCCAAACTGTATATTTTATATGGCCCGTTTGCTGTTGTTTTCTCACTCTGGGGAAAAAAATACTCATTATTGCCTTTTGTTTTGTTTTGACACTATATATTTAGGTGCCAGTACGCCCTCTCTATGCTTATTTTGGATAATCTCCTCAAATTACTTTTTTTGTGGCGCTATGATAGCCAGACCATATTGTTTGTTCATACCATGTTGATTTCGCAGCACCCTTTATTGTTTGTCCTGGGTTCCTTACCCTTCATGTATATTGTATTGTATATTTGATGACTATTAGCACAATAAACATTTTTCTGATCAAAAAATCAAAAAATAAAGTTGCACTACTATAAAAAAATTTCTACACAGTTTTGTACGCAGATGGTAAAGGTCTTCAACGCCCTCGGTCGAGCAGCCGCATTCCCACCAGACTCTCTTTTGGCGCATATCACGGTGCTGCCGAAGAAGGGGAAGGACCCTTCGGAATGCGGCAGCTATAGACCCATTTCACTATTAAATGTGGACTTGAAGCTCTTTACCAAAATTCTGGCAACCCGGATACAGCCACTGTTGTGTCAGTTGATAGACCGAGATTAGGCGGGGTTTATTCCCTCGCGGGAAGCGAGGGACAATACCATTAAAGTCCTCAATCTGGTCTACCATGCCAATAAGTTAGATATTCCTAGTGTTTTTTTAAGTACCGATGCCGAGAAGGCATTTGATAGGGTGAGATGGCCTTTTCTGTTTGCGGTGCTGAGACATGTTGGCATGGGAGACCAGATGATTAAGTGGATTAAGAGTGTGTACACATACCCAAAGGCAGAGATGAAAGTAAATGGAGTATTCTCTAAACCTTTTAAAATATCAAATGGCACTAGGCAGGGGTGCCCTCTTTCTCCCCTGCTGTTCTCTTTGTCAGTAGAGCCCCTATTAAGTAAAGTTAGGCAAAATACGGATATCCAGGGTATAAAAATAGGAAACCGAAATGATAAAATCTAAGCCTATGCGGATGACCTGTTGTTCTCCATGTCTGCACCGCATATCTCAATTCCCAATCTCATGAAAGAATTTGAACTATATGGTAAATTATCGAATTTAAAAATAAAATATTTGAAATCAGAAGCGATGGGAGTTGTGCTGCGGAATATGGACCGTAATGCAATTCAACAAAATTTTAGCTTTAAATGGGTAACTGAGAAGCTGAAATATCTGGGCACGTATATTCCATCGAATATAAGAAAGACGTATGAGGTAAATTTTCCTGCTTTACTTGATTCAGTTCGGATGCAACTGGATAAATGGTATCAGGGTATCCATTCGTGGTTTGGCCGATGCAATATTATCAAAATGAGTATCTTACCAAAATTTTTATATCTATTTCAAGCGTTACCAATCACTGTTCCAGCGGCCTTTCTTCGTCAAATATGCTCTTGATTCATAAAATTTATATGGGCGAAGAAACGACCTAGGATAGTGAGAGGTATTGTCAGGAAAACCGTGATTCCAGGCGTTTGATTGGCGCGCACAGACGCGCGCCGACGCGTGGTGGTGTGCGCGTTCCCGTGAGCGCGGGCTTGCGTGCGCGCGCGCGCTGGCGTCCAGGGGCGCGCGCCCTGTGATTCACATACACCTGTATGGACTGTTGGCGCCAATGAGACTATTTAATCAAGCAGCACCTGCTGGCTAGTGCTGCCTGATCTTCAGTATACCTGATACTCTGCACCAGCCACTACCTTGTTCCTGTGATCTCCCAGTGATCTGTTTGTTCCTGTGTTATACCCTGCTTACCTGTAAAGACCTCGGCTTAACCCTTTGGACTATCCGGATTTCCGCCTGCCCCAGACCTCTGCTTGACCGACCATTCTCCTGCCAACTCCTTTGTACTGTGCTGTTTGAACGTTGCCGACTTCTGCTTGGATTTGGACTTCTTATATCTCCTGCTCAAGGGACCTGTATCTGCTTATCCTGTATTATATCCGGCTTACAGTGAGTTTCACCACCTGTATTGGGAACCCCATCACCATCCCTTACCCGCTGAGTGACGTGAGTTTACCTACCGTTATTTCACCTTGCTGTCAGTGAACTCTACATACCGGAACCTTACCTTACTATTTGTGAACCCTGCTTACCTGCACTTCACCTCATCAACAGCGGACCGCCATCACCAACTTCCGGACCCCTACATCAGGCTCCCTTACCCTTCCTGACTTCCGTGCCTCCTGTACCCACCTCCAGGGGCCGTCAGTCGGATCCGTACGGGAGACCTCCTCCTGCCCAATTGGACTCATCTGTCAGGTACGTGCCGATTGTGATAGTATCAGGCAGCCATGACCGAGTCCGGGCAGGGGGTCTCCCCCATGGAGGAACTAGGCAGACATCTAGCAGGTCTCACCCAAGCAGTAAAAGACCTACAGGAAGGTTACACTCGTTTGATGGAACAGGTTCAGACTTTGTCCGCTAACTCTCAAGGAACGTCTTCCACGGGACTTCCCCAGCCACCTTCTGTAGTTATGTTACCCCCAGAACCCAAAGTACCCCTACCTGAGAAGTTTTCTGGGGAACGAAGTAAGTTCCGTGCCTTCCGCAACGCATGTGAGCTTTATTTTGCCCTACAGCCACGGACTTTCTCTCTGGAAGCTACTAAGGTGGGCTTCATCATCTCCCTCCTGACAGGGGAACCCCAGACCTGGGCCCACCGCCTGCTGGAGCAGAAAGCCGCATCCTTGGAGTCCTTTAGTAGTCTCTTCACTGCTATGTCACAGCTATATGAGGACCCTCAACCCACCGTTACGGCCGAAGTCGCATTACAGTCCTTACAGCAAGGTCGCAGAACAGCCGAGGACTATGCTGTCGAGTTCAAACGTTGGAGCTCTGATACAGAATGGAATGATGCGGCGTTACGCCATCAATTTCGCAAAGGATTATCAGACCCTCTGAAAGATGAACTGGCTCGAGTGGGGGTTCCTCCAACTTTAGATGAACTTATCAACTTATCGGTGCAAATTGACCGCCGTCTCAGGGAAAGACGGGCCGAAAGATCCTCCGGACATTCCCGTCCCTTCTGGATGGTCCCCAAGGTCACCGGGCCACCCGGTGTGGCTCCTTCAGCTTCATCTACTCTAACGACAGGAGCTCCGGAACCAATGCAGATCGGGTTGCTCAGACCTTCTTTGACTCCTGAAGAGAAGATGCGCAGACGGGCCCACAACCTGTGTCTATACTGTGGTGAACCTGGACATTATGCAAGAATGTGCCCCAACAAGACACGTAAGTGCCTGCCCTCTTCTTCCTTGTGTGCACCTGTCTTGCTTCCAACTGGTACTCACCTGGCGATCTCCATTACTTTACAGCTCTCCGACCGGAGCATTCCAGTATCGGTCATCATTGACTCAGGAGCATGCAGCTGTTTCATTGATCAAGCTTTCGCAACCAGCCATGGCATTCCTCTCCAATCCAAGACCCGAGGTCTTTCAGTACATCTGGCCGATGGATCCACCCTTAGTTCCGGTCCGGTAACCCAAGAAACCACACCTCTATTAACAACTATAGACTCTCATCATCAAGAATTCCTATGTCTGGACGTCATATCATCTCCACTTTTTCCAATCATACTTGGAATGCCCTGGTTGCGGGCCCACAACCCCAATATCAACTGGGCCACAGGAGAAGTCCAGTTCTCTTCTGAATATTGCCGGCAGAATTGTCAATGTCAAACTTCCGTCAAACTGGCTCCTCTTCTCTGTTTGGGGACTGATGCTGAACTTCACCAGTCCATTCCTGAACCCTACCGGGACTTTGTGGATGTATTCAGCAAGAAGGGGGCAGAAACTCTTCCTCCCCACAGGCCTTATGATTGCCCCATAGAATTACTACCTGGAACAGAAGTCCCCTTTGGAAGGATTTTTCCATTAACGGAACAAGAATTGGACACTCTAAAAGACTACATAGATGAGAATCTAGCGAAAGGCTTCATCCGCCCCTCCACATCCCCGGCCGGTGCAGGCATCTTCTTTGTTGAGAAGAAGGACCACTCCCTACGCCCTTGCATTGACTACCGGGAATTAAATAAAATGACCATTAAAAACAGATACCCTCTACCGCTGGTGCCAGAACTCTTCCAAAGATTGGGGACAGCCAAAATCTTTACAAAATTGGACCTTCGTGGGGCTTACAACTTAATCCGCATCCGAAAAGGGGACGAGTGGAAAACGGCTTTTCGCACTCGATTTGGACATTATGAGTATCTCGTCATGCCTTTCGGCCTGTGTAACGCTCCTGCAACGTTCCAACATTTCGTCAATAATATTTTCCACGATTATCTGGATCTGTACGTTATTGTTTACTTAGATGACATTTTAGTTTTTTCCACATCCCTGAATGATCACCGTAGGCATGTCCGAAATGTTCTTACCCGCCTGAGACAGCATGGATTATACGCCAAACTAGAAAAGTGCAGTTTTGAAATTCACACTGTGCAATTCCGAGGATTAATTATTTCTGCTGATGGAATAAAAATGGACCCTGAAAAGGTATCCGCTATCCTGGATTGGCCAGCACCCATGGACAAAAAAGGAGTACAACGCTTCATTGGCTTTGCCAATTTCTACAGGAAGTTTATTAAAGGTTTCTCCTCCATCATTTCCCCTATTACCGAACTCACCAAACAGGGGACTCGATTTCACTGGACTCCCAAAGCACAACTGGCCTTTGAAGAGCTCAAGAGACTTTTTACTTCGGCCTCCATTCTCAAACACCCAAACCCAGCTTTGCCTTTCGTATTAGAGGTTGACGCCTCTGAGGTTGCAGTAGGTGCCGTGTTGTCCCAGCGACAGGGTGCCAAGGCCCTTCTTTATCCTGTGGGTTTCTTCTCTCGTAAACTGACCTCGTCAGAACGAAACTACGATGTGGGCGACAGGGAGCTTCTTGCCATCAAGGTGGCATTGGAGGAATGGCGCTATCTACTCGAAGGGGCTGCACATCCTGTTCTGGTGTACACCGATCATAAAAACTTGGAGTACCTGAGGACAGCCAAAAGATTAAGACCTCGGCAGGCCAGGTGGGCTCTATTCTTCTCACGGTTTCAATTCCACATAACCTTTCGACCGGGTTCCAAGAACACAAAACCAGATGCTCTTTCCCGAATGTTTTGGACACCGAACAGGCCCCACTTCCCGACACCATTCTACCTTCTGGGAACTTCTTGCTCTTACAGGGGGATCTCATTTCTCAGATCAAACAAGCCACTGTGGGGATGCGTCCTTTGGATGGGATGTCCGCTAAGGACGGTCTGCTCTGGCATGAAGATAAAATCGTAGTACCAGAAGAATTAAGGGTACGTGTACTAGAATTATGCCACGACCACAAACTAGCAGGACACTTCGGTACTCAAAAAACAACCAATCTGCTGCAACGTACTTTCTGGTGGCCTCATCTGACCCGGGATTGTAAAAGATATGTTGAGTCATGCAATGTTTGTGCGCGAAACAAGACTAGCCGAACAAGAGCCTGGGGTCTATTAAAACCTCTACCAGTCCCAGAAAGGCCATGGAGTATGGTCTCAATAGACTTTATTGTTGAACTTCCCCCATCGGAAGGGTTTTCTTCTATCTTTGTCGTAGTGGACAGACTGTCAAAGATGGCCCACTTCCTGCCCATGAAGGGCACCCCGTCAGCCATGGAAACAGCCAAAACATTTATCAAAGAAGTGGTAAGATTACATGGTATCCCAAGAAATATTGTTTCAGATCGTGGTGTCCAGTTCACCTCCAGATTCTGGAAGGCCCTCTGTGGATCTTTGGAAATTGAACTGGCATTCTCCTCGGCATATCATCCACAGACAAATGGTCAGACTGAGAGAACTAATCAAACCTTAGAACAATATTTACGCTGTTTTTCTACCTTCTCTCAAGATGACTGGGCTCCTCTGCTTCCCATTGCCGAATTCTCATATAACAACTCCTTACACTCGTCCATCAATCAGACACCGTTTTTTGCCAACTACATCCATCTTTTCTACCACAATCAATACCTGAATGTTCAGTGCCCGCAGTATCCAAAACCTTGGACTTTTTCTCCACTAACAATAAAGTACTGCAGGAGACCATGACTAAAGCCCAGGAAACTTACAAAAGAACCTTTGATGAAAAGAGACGTGGGGAACTCATCCTAGAACCCGGTAACCAGGTCTGGTTGTCCACCATCAATTTGAAGTTGGCATGCCCTTCCAGGAAACTGGGTCCAAAATTTTTGGGGCCCTTTCCTGTAAAAAGGAAAATTAACGATGTCGCTTATGAACTTGATCTACCCACTTCCCTAAGGATCCACCCAGTTTTCCATGTTACTCTCTTGAAACCTGTGATTCCGAATTCATTTATTGACCGTAGGACTGGTCCCCCCAAACCTGTCATTATCAACAACGAAGAGGAATTTGAGGTGGAAGCAATCTTAGATTGTAGGAAAAGACGTGATCAGATTCAGTTTCTTATCAAATGGAAAGGGTATGGGCCCGAGGACAATTCATGGGAGCCTGAGGAAAATTTACATGCCAGTGAGTTACTACGAACTTTCAAAGACTCTCATGCTTCCAAATTGGCACAACTGGGCATCCGGAGGCTGCCCTTAAGGAGGGGGCACTGTCAGGAAAACCGTGGTTCCAGGCGTTTGATTGGCGCTCACAGACGCGCGCCGACGCGTGGTGGTGTGCGCGTTCCCGTGAGCGCGGGCTTGCGTGCGTGCGCGCGCTGGCGTCCAGGGGCGCGCGCCCTGTGATTCACATACACCTGTATGGACTGTTGGCGCCAATGAGACTATTTAATCAAGCAGCACCTGCTGGCTAGTGCTGCCTGATCTTCAGTATACCTGATACTCTGCACCAGCCACTACCTTGTTCCTGTGATCTCCCAGTGATCTGTTTGTTCCTGTGTTATACCCTGCTTACCTGTAAAGACCTCGGCTTAACCCTTTGGACTATCCGGATTTCCGCCTGCCCCAGACCTCTGCTTGACCGACCATTCTCCTGCCAACTCCTTTGTACTGTGCTGTTTGAACGTTGCCGACTTCTGCTTGGATTTGGACTTCTTATATCTCCTGCTCAAGGGACCTGTATCTGCTTATCCTGTATTATATCCGGCTTACAGTGAGTTTCACCACCTGTATTGGGAACCCCATCACCATCCCTTACCCGCTGAGTGACGTGAGTTTACCTACCGTTATTTCACCTTGCTGTCAGTGAACTCTACATACCGGAACCTTACCTTACTATTTGTGAACCCTGCTTACCTGCACTTCACCTCATCAACAGCGGACCGCCATCACCAACTTCCGGACCCCTACATCAGGCTCCCTTACCCTTCCTGACTTCCGTGCCTCCTGTACCCACCTCCAGGGGCCGTCAGTCGGATCCGTACGGGAGACCTCCTCCTGCCCAATTGGACTCATCTGTCAGGTACGTGCCGATTGTGATAGGTATTATGATGATGCCCAGGGGTTTCGGCGGATTAGCAGTCCCAAATATAGTGAAATATTACCATGCAGTTCACCTGGGGAGGGTGGTAGATTGGTGCAGACATGGAGAACTCAAGTCATGGGTAGAACTGGAACAGCAGGCCAGTGCGATACCCCTACGGAGAGCACCCTGGTGCTTTGAAAGAATACCAATGTCGATTAGGAAGCATCCCACCATAGGCACCACACTACGTATTAGTTCCACTCTAATTCGTGATCCCAAAATTTCCTCGAAAAATTCACCCTTATTCCCTGTGCTGGGGAACCCGGGGTTCTCCCCAGGGAGTGAAGTAGGAGCATTTAAAAATCTAGAAGAGAGAGGTATATCTCAAGCCTCATATTTTATTCACAACGGGGCCTGGCCTACTTTAGCGGTTTTGATGCAAAGAGGGGGTCCATTTGAGTTAAAGATGTGGCGAGCGATACAGGTAATGCATTTTTTGAGGTCCATGGGGTCAGCGGTAAAATATGATCGTCATCTAACAATGTTTGAACAATATTGTGATGGGCAAGAACCGCTTCCCCGGTTGATCTCCAAAATTTATGGGATGTTAAATACACCTCCGGAGGATTATGTGCCTCCCAGCAAGGTTAAGTGGGAGAGGGATTTGAACAGGACCTTTACTATGGCTCAGTGGAGAGATATTATATATATGTCTCAGAACACTTCAATTTGTACACGAATTCAAGAATTAAACTACAAAATAATGATGCAGTGGTACTATACTCCACTAAAACTTCAGAGATTTTACCCCGAAACAACAGGACGGTGCTGGAGATGTGGAGAGGAACCAGGAACCCTATTCCATATATTCTGGACATGCTCTAAGATTAGGCACTATTGGGGAGAAGTTCGGAGGATATCCCAAAAATGTATAGAAACTGTAATTCCAGATGATCCGGCTCTTTTCTTGCTCCATTCCTCTCAAATACCGAAACGGACTTATAGAAAGTCTATTCTTTGTCACCTGTTCAATGCGGCCAAGGCAAATGTCACTTTGTGTTGGAAGGATTCGGACCCACCTTCAATAGTAAGGTGGTTAAATAAAGTAAGGGAGATTGGAGCTATGGAGGACTTAGTGTCCTCCGGTCAAAACAAAAAAGAGCGGCATAATAAAATTTGGGGAGGGTGGAATAGATTTATGTACTCAGAGGAAGGGAAGACATTACTGGGAGAAAACGCGGGCGAGGATAGTTAAGGGGGTGAGTTTGACTGCATAGGATTGTATTCAATGGGATTCCTCCATCGTGCCGGAAGGGGGAGGGGAGGGGGGGAGGTGTAGAGGATAATTCCCCCCCTTTTTTGCCAGCTGCATCGCTGGGGACCCGATGCGCGTGCCCGGCGGCCGCGATGTCCGCCGGGCACCCGCGATTGCCCAGTAACTGAGCAGGATGTGGATCTGTGTATGTAAACACACAGATCCACGTCCTGTCACTGGAGAGGAGACCGATGGTGTGTCCCTTGTACATAGGGACACCGATCGGTCCCCTCCCATCCCCAAGTCAGTCATATAATGTAATAAAAAGTAAAAAATATTATGTTTTTTCAAACTTGTCCCTCTTCTTTTGTTTATAGCGCAAGAAATAAAAACCACAGAGGTGATCAATACCACCAAAATAAAGCTCTATCTGTAGGGAAAAAATTATAAAAATGTTATTTGGGTACAGCGTTGCATGGCCGCGCAATTGTCATTCAAAATGCAACAGCGCTGAAAGCTGAAAAATGGCTTGGTCAGGAAGGAGGTGTTCGTGCCTGGTAGGCAAGTGGTTAAAGGGCAAGGGACCAGTGTTGCCAACTGCCCGTAGATTTACGGACAGCCAGTAAAAACAGGCCCTTTTTTTCGTGCCCGTAAATGCCCGTAGAAGCCGAACACTGCCAGTAAAAATGGCTGTGACTGGATCGGGTGAGAACTGCGCATGTGCATGCAGTTCCGGAAATCCCCGAGACAATCCGATGCTGACTCTGCACCGCCTGACCCGCTCAAGCTTGCTGTTGATTTGATACCACGAGCCGAGCGGGCTGAAGGAGGAGCCTCGGAGTTGCAAATTCAGTGGAGTGGAGCCGACGAGGGCTGACAGCGGCACCGTCCGCGGACCGCGATCACGAGTGAGATAGACAGCGTGGACCTGTCCTGTCAGACTCACAGTCACCCCCTGCCCTGGACAGACACACAAGACCCGGCCTGACCAGTGCCACTGGCCAGGCCCAGCACTGAGCACACCCTGCCCTGGCTGCAGCCATGTGAGTAAAATATGAAAAGTTTGAAAACGTGCACACAACCTGTCCTTACCTAACAGTGCTTGCCGTTCTACCAAAGAATTAATAAAGTGTCTTAATTTAGTGAATAAAATATGAGTCATATTTTATTCACTGAATTAGGACACTTTATTAATTATTTATTTTGTACAATCTCATCACTGTCATTTTTATTTGGTAACTGTTGCCTGTGCCTGTCTGTGGCCATCACATAGATAACAGCCAAAGTGACCAGTGGTTTTCTTAGGATTTTGGACCATCTTATATATTACAATAATTTTCCATGAATCATGTATTTCCTCATATATACGTTTAACTCACTATTTACTTATTTACTGTCTACCTCCTGTACCCTGTCTGCATCCTTTGACCATCTCTTATATCATGCCTGCAATTTCTGACCATCTCTTATATCATGCCTGCAATTTCTGACCATCTCTTATATCATGCCTGCAATCTCGGACCATCTCTTGTATCATGCCTGCAATCTCGGACCATCTCTTGGCAAGAGTGGGAGCGCACCCGGGTTGGGAATTCCAGGAGGAGTCAGATGTGTGTGGACTGTGGAGAGGAGATTATAGGATAACACCAAAGCCACCAACCTGGAGCCGTCTGACTGAGCCCTGCACAGTGTACCTGAGAGGAGGTCAGTGACCCCCTTACCTTGGTGTATGCACTCTGCGGATGGTGGTCTCTGGTCACCAGAGCCCCCACCTTACATCAGAGTTCCCTCTTAAATCATGGTCTGCAGCATTTCCCTATGTCAGAGTTCCCTTGCGCTGTAAGGGGGAATCCTGTGGACTCTGTAAGGGGGAACTCTGTGCTGGATAGTAAAGGGAGAAATATGGTTTTTGACTTTTAGGTTTAAATTAAACACATTAATTAAACACATTACTAATAGCACTAGCTACATGTTTATAGTTTAAAATACTGATATTTACACTGATTAGCACTGAAAACAGCAATTTTAGGTACTTATTAGCAGCGCCAGTAAAAAATGCTTCTCTGCCAGTAAATTGCATGATTTTTGCCAGTAAAAAATTGGAGTCGTTTGTAAATTTTGGCATCCTGCCAGTAAATTTCACTTTGGGGGGTTGGCAACACTGCAAGGGACTCACTGGGAAATATTGGAGCCGAGATTATGCTGTAACTGAGAAGTGATATATTAAGTTTTGTAAAAGGAAGTTTTCGTATTCTCTGTTTATTTTGCTTTTCTATATTGGCTGTTTCTTTTTCTTTTACTGTACCCCCCCTTATTGAACGAAGGAAAAACAAATAAAGAATAAAATATGAAAAGAAAAAGGTTCCTGCACTACTTTTGGTCCGACTCTGGTACGACTTGCATTAACCACTTGTCTACCAGGCACTTATACCCCCTTCCTACCCAAGCCATTTTCAGCTTTCAGCACTGTTGCACTTTGAATGACAATTGCGCGGTTGTGTGACACTGTACCCAAACACATTTTTTCTTTTCTTCACACAAATAGAGCTTTCTTTTGGGGGTATTTAATCACTGCTGGGTTTGTTATTAAAAAAAAAAAAAGACCAAAAAAATCGAAAAAAAAATGTTATTTACTTTTTTTCTGTCAGTAAATCTTGTAACTAAGTAATTTTTCGCCTTCACTAATGTGCGCTGATGAGGCGGAACTGATGGGCTCTGATAGGCTGAATTGGTGGGCATTGATGAGGTGGCACTGATGAGGAGGCACTAATATGCCGCACTTATAGGATAGGTGGCACTGATTAACACTGATTGGCGGCACTGATGGGCACTGTTAGGTGGCACTGATGGACACTAATAGGTGGCACTGGTGGGCACTGATAGGCGGCACGGATAGGTGGTACTGATGGGCATTGATGGGTGGCACTGATGGCCGACACTGATGGGCATTGATTAACAGCACTGATAGACATTGATAGGCAGCACTGATTGCCAGCACTGACTGGCTTTGCTAATGGGCACTGATTGGTGGCACTGGTGGGCACTGATTGCTGCCACTGGTGGGCACTGATAGCTGGCATTGGTGGGCAATGGTGGGCACTGATTTGTGATACTATATTGCACTATTGTAATTAGGGCACTGATGATCAGTGCCCTGATTACATTCCTAGCTGTCCCCTGTGAGGAGATGCCGCTGATCGGCTCTCCTCTCCTCACACTCTGTCAGTGTGAGGCGATGAGAGCTAATTACCGGCACTTTCTTGAATACATGTGACCGGCTGTGATTGGACACAGCTGATCACATGGTTAAAGAGCGGATGCGGCTCTTTACAGAGATCAGGGTCGCGCCGTATCCTAGCAATGCGGCACGGGCGCGATCGCCGCGATGCGTGCCCCTGGGGGCGCGTGAGACCGGCCGTTCTGGGACGCCGTCATATGATGGCATGATCATCATATGATCCCTTGCATTTCCATCTAAACAATTTTTTTGGAGTATAGTATGACCTCTGTAAAATAAACATTTGTGTTAGATTTTGGGTCGAAGACAATGAAACCTGTGGTATTACCGAAAGGGCCTCTGCCCACTGTTTGTCTGAAAGGGGGCCAAGATCTTGCTCCCACTGTTTCCTAGCTGGTAGCGAATACTTTTCATTACATTTATTATTTAATAGCTGATACATTTTTGATATTAGGGCTTTTTTTCCCCCCTCCCTTTTAAGTAATACTATAATTTTTGAGTTATTACATTTAAATTCCGCTATACGTGATTGAGCCTGTATGGCGTGTCTGAGTTGCAAATACTGGAAGAATCTTTGTCTTGGTATCTCAAATTCCTCGGACAGTTGGGCAAAAGATTTTAGGGTATCATTCACGAATAGTTGCTCCATTAATCTAAGGCCTCTAGTCTGCCAAAACTCAAACCCACTTAGTTTCTGTAATTCTAGATAGTTTTCGTTATTCCAGATTGGGGTGATTGAGGTATAGCCTACAATATTCATAATCAGTTTCATTTCCTGCCATACCTTGACAAATAGCTTACCTGACTGAAATTTTTTATTACTCTGCATGCTTTTTGTCTCCAGTGTGGATAGCAATGTGCATCCACTATGTAGCGGAAGAAGTAATCCCTGTATAGGGTCCCCATTCCTAATCACTGACCACCCAAAAAATTGTTGTAACTGCGAGCCCAAGAAATAATTCTTTGGATGGGGTATCCCAAGTCCCCCTTGATCTTTGGGTAGCATTAAAGTTGTTAATTTTATACGAGACTGTTTCTTCCTCCAAATGAGTTCTCGAAACAGGGACTCTATCCTTCAGAACCAGAACATTGCTATCCACACTGGAGAGTTATGAAAAACATACAGTAGTTGTGGGGCCCAGATCATTTTCACAAAAGTAGTTCTTCCTTCCTATCACCGTTAATGGAAGTGTACACCAGTTCCGACATTTATCTTTAAACTTAGATAATAATGGTTTGAGATTCAGGTCTACATAATCACCTACATTTCGAGTTACCTCTATTCCCAGGTATTTCATTTTATGATTTATTTTAATTTGTTTAGCACAGTCTGGTAAAATAATAACCTCATTATGTGTGGGCATTAAGACTGATTTTTCCCAGTTAATGCGGAATCCTGAAATTTGTCCGAATATACTTACAAGGGTCATCAGCTCCTCTAAAGATTTTGTAGGGTTATTTAGAAAGACAAGAGCATCATCTGCATATAATGCTATTTTGTCTTCTCTCCCTGCATGCAGGAATCCCCCTATCCCCTCAGACTGTCTAACTGCAACAGCCAGTGGTTCAATTGCTATCGCAAACAGAAGCGGGGATAGGGGGCATCCCTGTCTCGTACCCCGGGACAAGGGGAAAGCCGGCGACATACTACCATTGATCCTCAACCTCGCTTTCGGCTCTTTGTATAATATTTTTAACCAGGTTATAAAACCTGGTCCTATACCGAATGCAGCTAGTACTATCCATAAATATTCCCATTCGACCATATCGAATGCCTTTTGGGCATCTAATGATAGGATGACACCGGCTCCCCCGTCGTCCCGCGGCATCTGCAAGTTCAAGAATAGTCTACGAATATTTGCTGCTGTTCTAGCAGGGATAAACCCAGTTTGATCTTCGTTTATTAGACTATCGATAAATGCAGAGAGTCTATTAGCCAATACTCTAGCTAATATCTTGATGTTGGATGTAAGAAGGGAGATAGAGCGATAGGAATCTGGTTTTAATGGGTTCTTTCCGGGTTTTAAAATTACAATTATTATAGTTTCCATCATAGATTGGGGTAATTCCTGTGTGACATAAGCTTCATTTAATGCCACCAGAAGTTCTGGGAGCAGAATTTGACCATATATCTTGTATATCTCCACAGGAAGACCATCCATCCCAGGTGCTTTATTATTTTGAATTTGCCTTACAGCTTCTTCCAACTCAAGCAAAGTTATGGAATTATCTAAAACGTCACTTTCTATTGGGGTTAATTTAGGTATAGTTACTTTAGCCAAGAAGTCTACCGTTCTTTCCTTTATATTAGTTATTTCAGATCTATACAACTGTGAATAAAAATCAACAAATATGCTTTGTATATTCTCAGTATCATACATCATGATACCTTTTTTATCTTCAATGGCCGCTATATTGGGGGTACCTTCCTGATTACGCACTATCATTGCCAACATGTGTCCCACTTGTTCCCCCATTTCATAGTGTTTCTGACTCTGCAAAAATCTTTTATTCTCTGCCTTAATTATTACCAAATTACTATAAGTCTCCTGGGCTTCCTGCTATGCTATACGTTTCTCTTGTATCAGATCCAATATAAATTGTTCTGTTTGCTTAACTTTTTAATCGCCATTTCCTCCCTTAATCTGGTTGCTGATTTAATTTTTGATATTTCTTTGATAATTATTCCTCTTAAATATGCTTTCATTGCATCCCAAATTATTAATACTGAGGCCGACCCCTTATTATCTTTAAAGAAACCTAAAAGCATTGAATCCAACTGGGTTTGTTCTCTGATCAAAGACAGCCATTGGTCGAGTCAGTTGTTCCTTCCATTCCAATGACAAAGTCAACGGAGAGTGATCAGAGAGTCCCCTTGCTTCATACTGCACTGATTTTACCCAAGGAAGGAAATTCCCATTAACCAGAGTCATGTCGATCCTTGATAGTGACCTATATGATGATGAATAACATGAATATTCTTTTAAATCTGGAGTTCTTAGACTCCATATATCCATTAATCCAACTTCATGTATCTGACTAGCTAGTCTAGTTGCCCCTCCCTTCCCATTACTCCTTATATTTTGCCTATCCATCAGTGTTGCCAACCTACCAGATTGAAATTTATTGACACAACACCCAAAATTTACTGGCACAGCCAAGTTTTTACTGGAATTTCCAAAAGTTACAAAATGACAGTTTTAAGTGCAAATTTTAGTATTTAGGCTACAAACAAGTACAATATGCAATTAGCAATGTGATTTAAGGTAGATATTAGGGCAAAAAACATATTTATTATTTTATTTTCGATATAGTAAGTAGTTCAGGGACAGGACTCAGGAGGGCAAGAAATTAGAATAGTAAAGCACACACGCATGAAGTTGACTCTTGGTCCCTTCAGTCCACTCTAGTCTAAACAGCATTGACAGTCCCGCTCCCGACCTGCCCTGCTCCTGTCCTGCAGACCAACACGCGAGGCTTTGGGCGATCTGCTTGGCTCCCTTGCACCATGACATCACACGACACGCTTAGGCACCGCCTCCACCAGAGCTGCCCGAACACACTGTAGCAGGCACTCGGATGGTCTCGGCTGGCTCTGGACCAGGCTGAACATCACAGCCATATTTTTTACTGGAAATTTTTTCCTTTTACTGACATTTACTGGCAGGAGAAAATTGCCTGTTTTTTACTGGCTGCCAGTAAAAATACTGACGGTTGGCAACACTGCTATCCATCCCTTTGTTCAATATATTGTTAAAGTCCCCAATTATTAACCACTTCCCGACCGCCCCATGTACATATACGTCAACAGAATGGCACGTACAGGCAAAAGGACGTACCTGTACGTGCCATTCTTCAGGCGGTTGGGGGGTCCGATCGGACCCCCCTCCGCCGGCGGGGACGGTCGGGATCGTGTCAGGAGCGATCCGGGACGAGGGGACGGCCAGTGGTTTCTGGCCACCCCCTCGCGATCGCTCCTGGCGAATGAGAAGCTTCCCCTTCCTGTCTATTGTATAGACAGGAAGGCGGAAGTGATGTCACGCTCGGTGCGCCGGTCTATGTGACCGGAACGCCGAGGAGAGAACATGTACAGGTTAGTGCACAAACAGTACACTGACACCAGTACACATAGGCACACAATCTACCCCCCTGTCACCCCCAGATCACCCCCCAGATCACCCCCTCCCCCCCCAGTCACAGTGTCACTAATTGCAGTGATCATTTATTTACTGATCACTGCATTTAGTGTCAGTGTGACTGTAATAACTGTCAGGGCAGTTAGTTTTAGGTCCAAGGTAGCCCCCTACCCCCCCCCCTAATAAAGGTTTAACCCCCTGATTGCCCCTAGTTAACCCTTTCACCCCCTTTTGCCAGTGTCACTAAGCGATCGTTTTTCTGATCGCTGCATTAGTGTCGCTAGGTAACCATTTTTTATTTTTTTTTAACCGCCATGTTTATATAGGTTCATAAATAGGTTTATAGGTCAGGTACCCCCATATTACAACCTAAATAAAGGTTTTAACCCCCTGATTGCCCCTAGAGTTAACCCTTTCACCAGTGATCACCGTATAACTGTCACTGGTGACGCTGGTTAGCCAGTTAGTTATTTCGTTATTTAGGTTCCCCGTCAGGTTTTTATATAGCGTCAGGTACCCCCATATATTACCTAATAAAGGTTTTAACCCCCTGATTGCCCCTAGTTAACCCTTTCACCCCCTTTTGCCAGTGTCACTAAGCGATCGTTTTTCTGATCGCTGCATTAGTGTCGCTAGGTAACCTGTTTTTTTTTAGGTTAACCGCCATGTTTATATAGGTTCATAAATAGGTTTATAGGTCAGGTACCCCCATATTACAACCTAAAGGTTTTAACCCCCTGATTGCCCCTAGAGTTAACCCTTTCACCAGTGATCACCGTATAACTGTCACTGGTGACGCTGGTTAGCCAGTTAGTTATTTCGTTATTTAGGTTCCCCGTCAGGTTTTTATATAGCGTCAGGTACCCCCATATATTACCTAATAAAGGTTTAACCCCCTGATTGCCCCTAGTTAACCCTTTCACCCCCTTTTGCCAGTGTCACTAAGCGATTGTTTTTCTGATCGCTGCATTAGTGTCACTGGTGCCGCTAGGTAGCCAGTTTTTTTTTTGTATTACTGTTACGGGTGACGCTGGTTAGTTAGCTTGTTTTTTATACTGTCAGGGCACCCGCCATTTATTACCCAATAACGGTTTAACCCCCTGATCGCCCGGCGGGTGATATCAATTAGGTTTTAGGGTCAAATAAGGTCTGCGTCGCCCCAGGTTAGTGCCAGTACCGCAAACACCCACGCGCAAAGCATACACCTCCCTTAGTGGTATAGTATCTGAACAGATCAATATCTGATCTGATCAGATCTATACTAGCGTCCCAGCAGTTTAGGGTTCCAAAAAAAAAAACGCATTGTTAGCGGGATCAGCCCAGATACCTGCTAGCACCTGCGTTTTCCCCCTCCGCCCAGCCCAGCCCAGCCCACCCAAGTGCAGTATCGATCGATCACTGTCACTTACAAAACACTAAGCACACATAACTGCAGCGTTCGCAGAGTCAGGCCTGATCCCTGCGATCGCTAACATTTTTTTTGTGGTAGCGTTTTGACTCAGTCGCTTCAGTCAGGAGCTTTTTTACCTGTGAATCTCAAAAAAATAAAAAAAAAATAAAATAGTTGTCGTTTTATTATTCTCTCTCTCTCTCTATTCTCTCTCTATTGTTGCTCTTTTTTTACTCCATTCTATTCTGCAATGTTTTATTATGTTTTATCATGCTTGCTTTTCAGGTATGTAATTTTGTTTACTGTGTTTCAGTGTTAAGCATTTTTTTTTTTTCAGGTGCGCCATTCAGTTGCAACGCGGATTTATTTATCTTGACAGCAACAGCGTTTGCTCCCACGATACATAAAGCCGCGACTCCAACGCTGTAGGAGGTGATTTCACCACCACAGTTAAAAAAAAGAGCATATATGCCGAAGCATGGGGGCAGCAGGGGGGGGGAGGAGCGATTGGCTCCTAATGCCACGTACATACGGTCGAAATTCCGACCGTGTGTACACGGCATAACTTTTGCGGGAGGATGCCCCCATGCATCGGCATATATAAATGGTGCATGTATGCCCATCATTAGAAGTGGGTGGATGAAGGGAGGTATTCTAATGGTGGGCATACCCACCAATCAATCTCTTTTTTTCGTTCAGCCAAGAGGCTGCATGAAAAAAAAAAGATTACAATATATGTCCAGTATGTTGCTGGACTTTGAATGGTTATACCAGAATGATGCCTGCAGGTTTAGGTATCATCTTGGTATCATTCCTTTCAGCCAGTGATCGGCTTTCATGTAAAAGCAATTCTAGCGGGTAATTAGCCTCTAGACTGCTTTTACAAGCAGTGGGAGGGAATGTCCCCCCTCCCAGATATAAACCGCGCCATTGGGAAATTGGGAAAGCATTTTATCACACCAATCTTGGTGTGGTCAGATGCTTTGAGGGCAGAGGAAAGATCTAGGGTCTAATAGACCCCAATTTTTTCAAAAAAAGAGTACCTGTCACTGCCTATTGCTATCATAGGGGATATTTACATTCCCTGAGATAACAATAAAAATCATAACAAAGAATAAAAATGGAAGGAACAGTTTAAAAATAAAATAAAAAAGCTAAATAAATAAAAAAAAAAACAAAAAAAACAAAAAAAAAGCACCCCTGCCCCCCCTTCTCTTGCGCAAAGGCGTACACAAGCGTTGGTCTGGCGTCATATGTAAACAGCAATTGCACCATGCATGTGAGGTATCACCGCGAAGGTCAGATCGAGGGCAGTAATTTTAGCAGTAGACCTCCTCCGTGAATCTAATGTGGTATCATGTAAAGGCTTTTAAAGGCTTTTAAAAATGTATGTAGTTTGTCGCCACTGCGTGTTTGTGCGCAATTTTAAAGCATGTCGTGTTTGGTATCCATGTACTCGGCCTAAGATCATATTTTTTATTTCATCAAAAATTTGAGCAATATAGTGTGTTTTAGTGCATTAAAATAAAAAAAAGTGTATTTTTTCCACAAAAAATGCGTTTGAAAAATCGCTGCGCAAATACTGTGTGGAAAAAAAAATGCAACACCCACCATTTTAATCTGTAGGGCCTTTGCTTTAACAATATATATAGTGTTTGGGGGTTCAACGTAATTTTCTTGCAAAAAAAAAATATGTTTTCATGTAAACAAAAAGTGTCAGAAAGGGCTTTGTCTTCAAGTGGTTAGAAGAGTGGGTGACGTGTGACATAGGCTTCTAAATGTTGTGCATAAAATGCCAGGACAGTTCAAACCCCCCCCAAATGACCCCATTTTGGAAAGTAGACACCCCAAGCTATTTGATGAGAGCAATGTTGAGCCCATTAAATATTTTTTTTTTTTGTCCCAAGAGATTGAATAATGAAAAAAAAAATATATATATATTTTTTTTTTACAAAAAGTTGTCACTAAATGATATATTGCTCAAACATGCCATGGGCATATGTGGAAATACACCCCAAAATACATTCTGTTGCTTCTCCTGAGTACGGGGATACCACATGTGTGGGACTTTTTGGGAGCCTAGCTGCGTACGGAACCCCAAAAACCAATCACAAAATACTCACCATACCTCTCATCAAATAGCTTGGGGTGTCTACTTTCCAAAATGGGGTCATTTTGGGGGGTTTTATGCCATCTGGGCATTCCATGGCCTCCCAAACTGTGATTGGCAGTGAGAAGTGAAATAAAAAAATTACACCCTTAGAAAGCCTGAAGGTGGTGCTTGGGTTTCGGGGCCCCGTACGCGGCTAGGCTCCCAAAAAGTCCCACACATGTGGTATCCCCATACTCAGGAGAAGCAGCAAAATGTATTTTGGGGTGCAATTCCACATATAACTATGGCATGTGTGAGCAATATATCATTTAGTGACAACTTTTGAAAAAAAAAAAAATCTTTTTTATTTTTTGTCTTTATTCAATCACTTGGGACTAAAAAAAAAATATTCAATGGGCTCAACATGCCTCTCAGCAAATAGCTTGGGGTGTCTACTTTCCAAAATGGGGTCATTTGGGGGGGTTTTGTACTTCTCTGCCATTTTAGCACCTCAAGAAATGAAATAGGCAGTCATAAATTAAAAGCGGTGTAAATTCCAGAAAATGTAGTTTGTAGACGCTATAACTTTTGCGCAAACCAATAAATATACGCTTATTGGCATTTTTTTTACTAAAGACATGTGGCTGAATACATTTTGGCCCAAATGTTTGACTAAAATTGAGTTTATTCGATTTTTTTTTTTTATAACAAAAAGTAGAAATTCTCTTTTTTTTTCAAAATTTTCGCTCTTTTTCCATTTATATCGCAAAAAATAAAAATCACAGAGGCAATCAAATACCATCAAAAGAAAGCTCTATTTGTGGGAAGAAAAGGACGCAAATTTCGTTTGGTTACAAAATTGCATGACCGCGCAATTACCAGTTAAAGTAGTGCAGTGCGAAATTGAAAAAAGACCTCTGGTCCTTTGGCTGCCAAATGGTCCGGGGCTGAAGTGGTTAATGTTGGAACATCCGACCATTGTGACATTTTTTCATACACTCTTTTTAGTACATCATCCTTATGTGGAGGAGGAATATAGACATTCACCAAAAAATTTTTTTTTCCATTTATAGTACAGAGTAGCATAATGTAGCGTCCCTCTGAATCTCTAATACATTAGAGATACATTAGGAGAATCTAATAGAGCCAGAAATCAGAATACTAACTCCATGAGAATAAGTGGAATACGTGGAGTGAAATTCATATTTATATTTAAATGTTCTAAACATTTTTTCATCCTCTTTCCCTATATGTGTCTCCTGTAGGCATAGTATTGCGGGGTTATAAAATTTAATTAAATCCTTTACCGCCAATCTTTTTTTTCTCTCTCCCAATCCTCTAACGTTCCATGACATCATATTATTCTTACTGATCTGTGACATCAACCTTCCCTTTAAATAATAGAGTTAAAGAATTAAACCATTCATCTATTGCTCATAATTTCATATGAAAACAGGGCAGCAAGAGAGACAAAGAGAAAGGAGGAAAGAGAGAGAAGAAAGGAGAGGGAGGAGGACACGAGAAAGGAGAGGAAAAAAATAAAAAAACACCCACCCCCCTCAAACCACCCCCCCCCATAAATACATTCTATTAACATACCTACCCCCTCCCACGTATCTTCACCCTCCCAATTCTTCTACTGAGAAGTCTGGATAGAAAGATATCTTATGGTCCTTGTACTCAATATTGCCTTTTTGTCTTGCCTTCATTAATATTATATCCCTGTCTTGAGAGTTTAACAACCTAATAATCAATATCCTTGGTCTACCTCCTAGAGGGGGGGGAGTAAGTTGATATATGATGAGCTCTTTCTATTGCAAAAGTTCTGGAAAATCCATCCCCCCCAAAAATATCCATTAGCCAATTGTCAACAAATGTAACAGGTGACTGGCCTTCTTCCTGGTATATTGTTCCTTCTTTGTCTATTCTCCATACTCTCCATTCTCAAAGTTTGTTCCTTTATCTGTATTTTTGACTGATGCATATCTTTTTTTAATAACGGTATAGAGACTTCCAATTCTCCAACTCTCATTTCTACTTCAGTTGTCCTTTCCTCTATTCTTTGATTTTCCTGTCTCATGGTTGCAATGTCTCCTTTTAGTTCAACCATCTGATTTGTTAAAGATAATAACGATTACGGGGGGCGTGTCCGGATGTGAATGGCGGCGGACGTCTAGTGCAACCTAGTGAAGCCTGCAGCCCACTGCACTTTCCTACGCCGCAGGCCGGCGGACGAGCTCCATGGCCGGCCCGGACTCAGGACCGCAGAAGCTGTCGCCTTTGGCCGCCCTACCAGCCCTCCATCCTCCTGCAAAGTCTGCCAAACCGACAGGCCGAGGCTCCGGCCCTGCTCCCGGAGCGGCGGCCACCTTGGTGCAAATACAAAGAATCACCGCTCCAAGGTAATGACCTCCCAAAACAGCTGTCTCCACAATCCCACAGGGTGCTGGCTCTGTTTGCAACAGGAACTGAAGTAGAAAAGATGTAGCTGGATAGCCGCACTCCAAATTATTCAACTTTATTTCAAAAAAATGTAATAAAATCATAGCATCTAGGCTTGTGTACAGACTAACTGCACAGCTGCTGACATGTTTCACACCGAACACGGTGCTTAGTCACAAATTAATAAAATATGTGTATAACAAGATAGCGATTAGGGAAGTACCTGTGAGCATCCAAAATCTGAAGGTAACATTTAAATGGATGGAAGGAAAATACCTTTTTCACCTAAAACATTTAAATCAAGCTGACATGTTGAAAGCATACATAATGGTAATAAATAAATAACATGATGAATCTTATCTTTAGGTGAAGAGGTACAGGTGCAACCTAAAAAATAAATAGAAAATGACATATGTAAAAACATTTTTCATTTTGTATGTAAAAAATCGCACGCATCGGCAGACACACAGAAAAAAGAAAGAAACAAACTCTCAATGTGTGTGCATGCCGATGCATGGGGCTCATTGAATATCAGAACTGCCAGAGAAAAGCACAAATATTCCCTAAAAATGACACATCCCCAAAAAAGCTGCATAATAGTAAGATTGCAAATATCTCATTATTGGATGTGTCTATTTAGGCCTTCTCCTATGATACAATGCATAGATAGGAAAGATAAAAAATAATAAATAATAAATAATAAAAATAAATATAGGAATAGACCAAATGAACGATCAAAACCGGATATTCTAAGGCTAAAGGCGAATTAAATGTGTATATCCTTATACCGACAGGTATGGGGGGAGCTGATGCAAGTACCCAGCTAGTTGATCACACACCTAACATAATATATCAGGCAGTGCCGGGACAAGGTCATTTGGTGCCCAGGGCAAAGATGGCAAACTGCGCCCCCCCCCCCCCCCCATGTAAACAAAGATTCGTTGCTTTGCAGGGAAAAGTGATTATTCCCTCTGTAAAGAGCCCTGTATTGATTGTCAACACAGAGCTCTGGGCTGCGATTTGACACAGCCGATCAGCATGTCCTTACGCCCGTAGCTGCCACCCCATAGCAGTATATGTACTGTGATGGGTCGGCAAGTGGTTAATTACCAATGGTATTTGTAATATGCATCAAATAAAGCAAAAAATTGTGCTAATTATTCTAAAATAAACACGAACATTGAAAGCAGTCGCAAACTCTACTGTGGGATATAACACAGTCCCAAATCATAAATTCATCAATAGAGTTGCACTAATTAATATTGAGTTAAGCACCAGTGATGAAAACAAAGTCCCAATGTGATAAAAAAAGTTCTTTGGTAACATCCGCCACCTTAAATTGAGTGATCCTGTGACAGTAACCTCCACCATAGATAAAGTGCTTGCTTACCAGATTGCACAGACCTCCTATCAGGGAAGGTCAGTAACACTTTTGGCTCTAAACCCAGCCAGGGCCCTTAACCGTCCAAGGAACCCCTTATGGCAAGTGGACCCACCATCCAGGAAATAAAATCACAGATGGTCCCCAAAATACAAAAAGGCTTGCTAGCCATACTGTAAAAATCTTTAAAAACTTTACGTATAAAATGTTGCTTTTACAGAAAAAACATGTAATCGCATAAGGATCAAAACAAGCCTCCTGGCTAATCTCAGCTACCAGTCATTCCGGGATTCGCTCCATCACGTGACATCACTGCGCTTCTCAAATCCTGGAAGGATGGGTATCTGATTAGCCAGCCAGCTTGTTTTGATCCTAATGCGATTACATGTGATAGGAGGTCCATGCAGTCTGGTAATTGGGACTTTGTTTGTATCACTGGACCTAATTTGTAATATACAGCATGAGGGGGTTAATGTATTGCCATTGGTCACTGATGCATTAGTGACCAGTGTCAGTTAATTAACCCCTTTGTGCTGCATTGGTGGCACCAGTGTCAGTGTTAATTAACACTGACACTGGTGCCACCAATGCAGCACAAAGGGGTTAATTAACTGACACTGGTCACTAATGCATCAGTGACCAATGGCAATACATTAACCCCCTCATGCTGTATATTACAGAAATGTATTAACATTGGTAATTAACCTCCCCTCAGCCACCTCCAACCCCCCCCCCCCCCCATATCTACAGAGTTTTTTAAGCTGCAATCATCTGCTTACCTGTGCGATACACACTGCAGTCAGTTTAGTTCCTGCTCCTCGGCTCCTCTTGGTCACAGCACCAGCCGCACTCTATGATGCTCTCTGAGTCCTCCCATCCCGCCTCCCATCATTGCCGACCTCTGCTCCAGGGCGAGTGTGTGTTCAGCGGCGGCGTAACAAGGTCCCGCCCCCTTAGACCGGCCAGTGTGATAGGCGGACACTTATTCAATCTGCTATCACACAAGCCGGTCTAGGGGGCGGACCTTGTTACGGCGCCCGGCGAACACATACACAAATCCAGCTCCCTGACACAAACAGGAGGAGAAGGACGTGGGAGGGGAGCGCTGCAGCCACAGTATCAAATCGGCCCCGGGACAGGCGGCCTGTAGTGTGGCTTATACTGCGCCCCCCTTCCTCAAAAAATTGTCCCGCCCAGGGCATCCTCCCCTTCTGCCCACCCCTTGTACCGGCCCTGATATCAGGTGTGTGATTATCAAAAGAATAACAAACATGTTCAATAGGATATTAATTAACACATAAAATACTGATATTCATAATCTCTGCAGCGAAAAATGATGTGCATACAGCCCTATTCAAGAAACAGTCTCAATCGAATAATTAGCCTGTCCTCAATGTAAAGCAATGTAAAGCAATTATAATAAATGGGAAATAGTGAATAAACTCTGGCAGAAACATAATAAAATGAGCCCAGCAGAACCAGATGAAATCAGCACCGGACCGACAACCAGTGAAATGGGAGCCATACATATTGGCTTAGTAAATATGGGCAGTCAATATGTGGAGAATTCACTCATAAAAGAATGAAATGTCCCACTCAAAATTAAGGCCCATAGGCTGCCTCGTATGGAGATGGAATATCCAATAAACCTCCCTCTTGCACAACAGACTAAACCTATCACCCCCTCTTTTAGATAAAGTGACTTTTTCAACCCCCTGAATGCGTAAGCCACTGACATCCTTATCATGGCAAAGATTCCAGTGCCTCGCCACATTAGTGGGGTGGTTTTTGGAAATGTCATAGAGGTGGTCATATAATCTGTCTCTCAGTCTTCGTGTTGTGCGTCCAACATACTGTATGCGACATTGTTCACACGTAACCACGTAAATAACAAATTTAGTGTTACAGTTAATGAAGGCCATAGCTTTAAAATCCTTATTCAGAGACCTAGAAAGGATAGTATCGCCTCGTAAAATGTGGGGGCAACATGGACAGTTATTGCCCCCACATCGAAACGATCCCTTAAACTGTAACCAATTGGGGCCTTGAACGCTGCTCGAATAGAGGCTGGGGGACAACATGCCACCATCTTGGTGCACCCAGCGGAAGCCCTGGTGCTCACTCTCGGCCCTCCTGATCACCCTGGACCCGATCTCCTTCTCATTCAGTGAGCTGACCCCACCACTAGCCGATCGCTGCCTACAGCCCACACTGTGGCTCTCCTGCACAGTTTTCTGGAGGACAAGTTTAAAGATCTGACCTGGTGAGTGGCAACCATCTTGCTACACCTGGGCGATCACCCGCTCCTACTTCCTCCTTTGCACCTGCTCCAAGCCCCTGCTAACAATGCTTTGGCCTGTCCACAGTGCAGGGCGACCATCTCTACCTGCAAACAAGCTGCTGCCCTAACCCCTGGCTCCAGTGCCACGTGGACGGCCATCTTGCTTCACCCAGCTGCTGGGTACACACCAATCTTCGTCCCCCTGACTCCTTTACGCCTAGCTCACCAGAGCTGCCCCCCTCGGCCAGACTGCCACCTACAGCCTCCATATCAGCACTCCTCTCTTTTTTGTAGCCACCTGAAAGACTATCCACAACACCAGCATTGCACTTAGCGGCCATCTTGCTACACTCACTCCTGGCCCCCTGTCTCCGTGGTCCCTGACTCTTGCTTTACCCCAGCTCTAGAGATTTCATACCGGACAAGGAGCCGTCTGATGCCTTCAAAGAAGCAACCCAAAACTAAGCAACAGCCTAGGGCACAGGCTGCGGACCCACTCAAACGTGGGGACTCAAACTTACTCCAGAAACTACAGGCCTTGTTGGTTGACATGGAGGACAGTTCCCCTGCTGACGTCCCCGCATCCCCCAGTCCCCCACAGGTGACACTAACATGATCTTAGCAGCAAATGAAAGCAGCAGGATATCTCTATTGGTACAGATCGATCATCTGGCAGAGGAGTGCAATCTTATTCGCAATGATCTGGACAAAATGCGGGGGCGCCTCTCTGAATCCAAAAACCAGATCTCAGAGGTGGAGGATCGAACGGGACAACATGCCGACCAGCTCACTGACATGCAAAACACAATCAAAGCTCTAGTGGCGAAGTCTGATGATGCCGAAAATCGAATGAGACGTAACAATGTCAGAGTGCTGGGCCTCCCTGAGGGCTCGGAGGGAGATCACCCGGCAAACTTCGCAGAAGCCTTCTTCAAAGATTTACTGGGACTGGCTGATGTCCCCCCTACATACGCGGCAGAACGCGCTTATCGTGTTCCGATGGGTCGATATATCCAGGGTGCACACCCGCGTCCCTTCCTGGTACGTTTCCTAAACTACCGAGATCGGGATCTTATACTCTCAGAGGCCAGGAAGCACCCGAATCTGAAATTTGGTAATGCACATATCATGCTGTTCCCCGATTTCTCTCTGGAACTTTGTGAAAACGGCAGACCTTCACTGATGTTCGGCACAGACTACGAGACCGCAACATTAAAGAGGAAGTAAAGCCTCTTTAAAAAAAAAAAGACACCCTGCAAGGCAAAGCATAATGAGCTAGTATGCATAGCATACTAGCTCATTATGAAAAACTTACCTGAAAACGAAGCCCCCGAAGCGGTCCTTATCTTCAATCTTCTTCGCCGCCATCCAGGGCCGGAGTGATTTCCGGGTCTCGCTGCTCCAGCGCTATCATTCGCTGGAGCTACGATGACGTCACTCCCGCGCATGCGCACGAGATCGGCATATTTCCGTGAGAGCGGCATACTCAGTGTGCCCTCAGTGCGCCTGCGCGCCGCTGTCTACGGCGCATGCGCCGTAGACAGCGATGCCTTTTCATCGCTAAATATCTCCTAAACCATGTAGGTTTCGGAGATATTTATTGGACCTACAGGTAAGCCTTAATCTAGGCTTACCTGTAGGCCAAAGTCATGTGGAAGGGTTTACTTCCACTTTAAATATGGAATGCTCTATCCTAGTCGCCTGCGAGTTCAGCATGAGGGTACTGTCAAATTAATTGGCTGCATTGAAGACATGTGTACTACTCCACCGTATGGGCCCAAGGGGCAGCTGGGGTTTACCGGGGGAAGAAAACAAGAAACAAAAGGAAAACTAGACTCCCATGTTATTCCAGTCCTAAGTATTGGTCTATCATCCTTACATGTCTGAGAGATCCTACGTTAAGTGAGCTATTCACACGGAACTCTACAAGATAAGTTTGTTGCTCCCCCCCTTTGGCTTGTCTTAGACGAACGTCAACTGGAGTGGCTACCATACAAACTTTAGCCACAAACTGAACAAGTTGGCGCTGTGACTGCACTCCAGGGTCGTGATCCACTCAGGTTTATGCCCCTTGGCTACTATTAAGTCACTGACTTGTTTTCAAAGGTTTTGGGATCAAGCTACAAGCCAAGTTATGTTGGGGAATAGGCAGGCAGGGAGTTTTTTGTCATGTGTAGGGTCGTTCACTCACCCTACAGGCTTAGTTTAGGTTTAAGTATAATTGTACTCATTAGTTTTGGGAATACGCTGCGTGTATCAGTGAATGGTTTGCACAGCAGCGGGAGTTACAAGTTTCTTTGGGGTGGGGGGGTTGTTATATGTGCAATGTTCCAGAATCTGCCCAGGGCTACGTAAGACTTGTGTTATGAACCAGAACTTTAATGCTCATAGGTCAGTAGCAACTGTAACGAGGTTATGCCGTTTATTGCTGTACTCTTTAACATATTTTGATGGAAGGAATTGTATTTGATATACTGTCTTGGAACGTTAGGGGCCTAAACGATAAATTTTGGCATGCCCTAATGTTCCAATACTTGAAACCGCTTAAACCGCACATCGTCTTCCTACAGGAAACGCATTTAGATGGTAATAGGATTCTCACTATGAGACGCTGCTGGATCCAACGTACAATACATGCTACGTATTCTACATACGCCAAAGGCGTGGCGGTGCTGATCAGCAGGGCAGTCTCTTGTACCGTTCACCAAGTTGTCACGGATCCAGGGGGGCGCTATGCAATTGTTGTGGCGGACATTAATGGGCATAGGATGGTGCTAGTTAATGTATATGTTCCCCCACCGTTCCACATTCAGGTACTATATGATTTGCTGGGTAGATTGGCTCCCCTCATGCACCTGCCTCTTATTGTGGCAGGGGATTTCAATGCCATTTTGAATACTGCCCTAGACTCTTCTAATTCTAGGAGAGGGGCATCTGTAGAGCTGGCAGCGTGGGCGGCGACGGCTACTCTCACAGAGTTGTGGAGATGGAAAAATCCCACCACCAAAAGTTACTCGCACTTATCCAAAACACACAAGTCCTCATCCAGGATTGATCTAGCGTTTGCTAATGTCCCCATGTTTCAGCTGTTGAGGGGAGCCAATTACATTGCCGGGGGCCTGTCAGACCATACCCCCCTACGGGTTCATATTGGTATACCTTCGCAGATTAGAGGGGGCGCGTGACGATTAAGCCCGGGTTGGTTAGACTTAGAATCAGTTTCTTCTCAAGTGGCGCCAACTTTTACTGGTTACTGGGAAGATAACCTACAGTCAGCCCCACTACCGATAGTATGGGACGCCTTTAAGGCGTGTATGAGAGGTCAATACGAGATGGCAATCAAACAAGCACGTAAACAATTTAATCTCCAATCACAAGAACTACAAGATAAAGAGAGAGCATGTGAGGCGTCCCATGTGGCCGACCAGTCAGATGTTACCTACAGTGAATTGCTTGAGGGGCGCCGTCTTTTGACGTTGCACTTTACAGAATTGACCCACACTTCCTGGGCGAGGAGGGCAGAGTCCCTCTTCGAACAGGGAGATAACATTGGTAGGCTTTTGGCTATGTTGGTTGCAGAGCAGCGAGTTCAGACCAGTATATCTTGTATCACTGACTCTCAGGGTACACTATTGACAGACCCAAGTGACATCCTTGACACCTTTGTAGATTATTACAGCGCTCTTTACATGCCTATACCGACATAAAACAAACAGGATCTTGAATCCCTGCTTAATTCCCTATGTATACCAAAACTGTCAGAGTCAGATCAAAATAGTCTAGAAGGGGAGATCACTGAAAAGGAAATAGAAAATGCCATCAGATCTTTTCCACCACACAAATCACCAGGGCTGGATGTTTTTTGTGTTGAATGGTACAGGTCACACTTGGAGACTCTTGTGCCGAGACTTAAGACACTGTTTCACTTTTGTTTGGAACACAAGACGCTACTCGATTCTCTTATGGAGGCTCAGGTGGTCTTATTGAACTGCTCCTCATACAGACCTATAGCTCTCCTCAACCTGGACCTTAAAATTCTCACTAAAATACTGGCCACAATATTATCAAAGGTAATAACCACACTGGTAGACATAGACCAGACTGGGTTTATACCCCAGAAGTCCACTGATACAAATCTATGCAGGCTGTTTACGCACCTACAGATTGACCATGCTAACCCCGGAGCCAGGGTGATTGTGTCCTTAGATATGGCTAAAGCCTTCGATTCGGTGGACTGGCATTACATGTCCACTGTATTATGGCATATGGGGTTTGGAGAGGTGTTCCTTACGTGGATATCCCTCCTATACAGCTCACCCAAGGCAGCAATAAAGATAGGCACTCAAGTTTTCACACAGTTTTCGGTGGGGAGGGGAACGCGGCAAGGTTGCCCCCTCTCTCTATCTTTATTTGTTCTGGCCATAGAGCCTATAACTATTGCTCTAAGAGCATCCACAGAGGTTAAAGCCCTTCAGGTAGGCGATAAAAGGAAATGTAGATTATCTAGGGGTCTCTGGTAAGGTGTGCTGTTCAATTCCCACAGGCCTGTAAGATTAGCCCATTGAGACAATGACACAAACAACAATGTCTCTCCGAGCAAATCTAATCTTTATTCTTGGGTGTGAATATTTAAAGGGGCTTTCAGAAAGTACCGCCCTTTGACAAATTATCCAATCATATACAGAGACATTTTATGACCAAAGTGAAACTAATTATTTCTATAATATCACGTGCTTTACAAGAAACAAAACTCAAAAGAAGATAACAGTAACAAGAAAAAACGAAACTTGATTAGCAAGATTTGAGCATATCTATTTGTGAAGTGGATGTTAGAGAGACACAAAATGGAAACTAACTATAATGTAAAGAAGTAGTTAAGCTAAATATCCCTTCAGGCGACATTCGAGAATGCACGGCCCTAAATGCTGATGATATGCTCCTCTTTTTAGAGGATCCGGGTCCATCCTTGGAGGCAGTATTTGAGATCTTAAGCACATTCGCAAATTTCTCAGGGCTATGGGGGAATTGGAAAAAGTCCAATATCATGGCCATTGATGATGGGGCTCAGGCACAGGCATCACCCTTGGTGCCCATTGCCTGGGTCCCGGAGTTAAAATATTTGGGTATACGTGTGTCCCCCCAAGTTACACACTACTTGACACTTAACCTAATGCCACTGCTCACGAAGGTTAAAATACAATTAGCGGCTTGGAAGCATCTCCCACTCTCCTTAATTGGTAGGGTGAATCTTTTTAAAATGAAGATACTACCAGTGTTCCTCTATTTTTTGCACAACACTCCCATGTGGGTCCCCTGCTCCTTCTTTCGGCACGTAAACAGCCTATTTAGTTCATTTCTGTGGGGCTCTGGACACCCTAGAGTGAGCCTCTGTACATTACAGGAACCCTATGGACAGGGAGGACTGGCCCTTCCTGACTTGTTCAAGTAATTTATTGTAGGACAGATGGTATTTGCCAGATGGTGGTTAACAAGAGATGATGGGATGCAGCGACAGTACTGGAGGCTGCTCTAGTGGGATCCTATGAGAGTCTTTACTATTTAGTGTTTAGAGGGCCACAGGCAGCGGCACCTTTGACTGGCTCCATGCGCGTTACTATTCGCGTGTGGGACAGGGCAAGGGTACTAATGCACTCACACATAGAGGCCTGGTCACCGGACACACCATTGTGGCTCAATCCCAGGTTATCTCATTTTAGCGAAATCCCAGATCCAGTAATATGGGCCAGAGTCGGCATTAAACAATTTAAAGAACATAGTGGGGGGGGGGGGGGGGGGGGGGGGAGCTGCTTTCCTTTAACCCATTGAAAGATAAACATGATCTCCCAAACTGGTACTTTTTCCGTTATCTGCAGCTGAGGCATGCATTTTTTGCACATTTTGGCACAGGATCAGTGTTACTGCAATCCTCACCTTTAGAGCAGTTGCTCTGTAATGAGTCTGTGCGGAAGACGCTGTCGGAAACATATAAAGAGCTATTAGCCGAAAGGCCTGTGGCACTCAGTAAATGTAGAGAGAAATGGAGCTCACTAGTCCCCAATTTCCAAGGAGACGACTGGGACGATATGTGGGACCACTCTTTTCAGGTCCTAGTACTGGCCCGAGACAGGTATATCCAATTTAAGATACTTCACAGGGTATATTATACTCCTGCGAGATTAGCCAGCATCTATGGTTTGAATGGCGCCACCTGCTGGCGTTGTAACACGGTAGGGGCGGATTTTGATCATGTATTCTGGCAGTGTCCGTCCATACAGGTATTTTGGACAGGGGTCACAAAGACCATCAAGGGGCTGATCCTGCTACCTGTCCCGATGACGATATCAGTATGTATGTTGGGCCTGGTGGAGGAGGTAGCACCACTTAGGGCACAAAGAACTATGATCTCTCTCACCTTGTTTTATGTACGCAAAGCCATCCTTTTATGCTGGAAAAAACATGAGGCCCCATCCTTGGCCTTCTGGAAAGGCATAGTGAATAAAGCACTACCCTTATATAAAGCCACGTACTTAAGTAGGGGGTGCCCCAAAAAATTTGAGAAGGTATGACGGTGCTGGCTCTCTTCGGATGGTACTGTTTGAGTTACTGCATGAGTGATGGGTTAACTCTTATATGAAAGAAACATGCACTGCTTAAAAAGATGAGACAGATCTCCAAACATGGATCTCAGTATAGCTAATTTTATATATTATGCAATGAGAAGCTAGGCACTAGTTCGTTTACTCCTTTAACCCTTCTATCTCTCTCTCTTATATTTATTTATTTTTGATTTTATTTTATTTTAGTATTTTTCTCTCTCTTGCTTATCCTCTTATACATACCCAGTAAAGAATCATATATTTGAACCTATCCCTGGTGCTTGTGGTGGGTGACGGATGGAGCCCCCCTCCTATGGTACAGTTAGAACCCGTCTGGGGTACCTGAGGGGAGGCCCGCCCTCCCTACGGTAAGCTTCAGGTACACCTTGTTCAGATCACATATGGCTAAGTCACTGTACAAAGATTAATAAGACCCCTAGCATATGTGTTTACCAGTTCAACGGAAAAATATAAAGCTGTATAAAGGTTTGCATTCTTCTTGCGGAGCTGTTCTCCCACACTGTATTATGTTATACCTTCCTTTATGGTATCGTTGTATCTTATATTTGAAAAACTCAATAAAAAACTATTGAAACAAAAAAAAAAAAGATGAGACAGGCAGTATAGCTACTAGGTGATTGTGATCGTTGTTTTACCTGAGCATGTACTGTAAAATGATTTGAGTAGGCTGGAGGGCACGTGATTGTGTTTAACTGCCTGTTATACTTGGGACATTGCACAATTGGGAGGGGGGGATTTATGTGGTTTCTGTTATTGTTGTTTGTTTGCTGTTTTAAAAGAAAACTGTGAATAAAAAGAATTTTCCAAAAAAAGATAATAACGATTTATTACACGCTTGTACAGCCATAAGAATGTCCCTCAAAGTAGGTTCCGTAATTGGAGTAGGGATAGAAGTAGTGTTCTGTATATTTACTACAGTTGAGGGCTGTGTTCCAATCTTATCTTGTCATTTCATCGCAGAATCTTCTTTCACTATATCTCCACTGGGTTCTGGTGTTGTTGTAAAAGACGTATTTACCACAATCTTCCTTCCAATCCCCAGGCTACTCGTGGGATCCGCGAGGTCTGGATTGTCTCAGAATCTATTTGCAGATCTTCCACTTTGTCTTGATCACGGTATAAACCTTGATCTTCCTGATCCGCAGTTGCTGCTTGTTTGCTGGCACTATTTTCCGGTAGTACCGGGTTTTTTATTATAAGTGTTGGTCCTTTTGTCTGTTCTTTCTGAACTGTAATGCCCCCTACACACGGTCGGAAATTCTGACCACAAAATCCGTCGCATTTTTTCCGACGGATTTTGTCCGACACTGATGTTGCATACACACGGTCGGACAAAGTTGTTGGAAAATCCGATCATTCTGAAGGTGGTGACGTTCGTTGCGTACGACAGAACTACGTAGAGGCTAGTAGCCAATAGCTTTGGTCTTGTAATGTGATCTGAGCATGCGTGGCACTTTGTCCGTTGGAATTCGCTAAACACGATCGGAAAAAGTCCAATCGGACCTTGTTGTCGGAAAATTTGAGAGCAGGATCTCCGACGGAAAAAGTCCGATGGAGCCCACACACGGTCGGATTTTCTGACAACATGGTCCGATAGGACATTTTTCGTCAGAAATTCCGACCGTGTGTACGGGGCATTAAAGTGTGTACTTTATTGGAGTCTGGTTCACAGGAATCCTCTTTTATTTTTAATGCCTTTTTCATTTCCGCTTCCTGTTCCTTCCTCTTTTGTCTGGTCATATTCTATTATTCTTTCGTCATTCAAAGATATGGGAGGTAACCCCTAGTACTAATCACTCACAGACCAGTACTTTACTCAGTTTATACAAACTTTAATCATAATGATTTTAGCTCCTTAGAGCCTCCAGCATTTTTCTATCCAATTGATTACTTGTCCATCAAATAACACCGTCCAGGATAATTAAACAAGTTGCATCGCCTGATATACAGATCTATAATAAGTGCGATTTTCTTTCATCCACACTTATTCCATCCACGTGAAGGAAGTACCGGAAGTAGTAACAAAGATAGCCAGTAGCTAATTAATCGTGAATAATAGTCCCAGATTTTTAACCCATCAAAAAGTTATTTAATTGAATTGTTCTTTGGGCCAGGTGCAACAGCAAATGGCAATGTTTCCTTGATAGGGCAAAGCAGTCGTTGTATTATTTTTTTTTTTTTAGAGCAATATATTAGCAGTATAAGCAGTGTAAGCAGTATATAGGCAGCAAGAGCGCTGTAAGCAGTATTTAAGTAGCATAAGTAGTATATTTGCGGTAAGTAGCTAACATGAAACACAGAGTCCAGAAAAGTTCCAAAAAAAGGTTCACAAAGCAACACTTACCACTACTGCTATTATCTCCCTTCTGCTTACTATTTTCAGCTTCTCCTTTCCGCTGCCACGCTGTAATTGAATATCATATTTGATTTAAAAGCGCTCAGCTCAAATACAATCAGGTTCTCCTTATCACTGCCGCACTATACATATGTGCCATTGTTAGGTTTCCTGTATTGTCCTCTGCATCAGCCCCTCTTTCTGTTAGGTCCTCTGTTAGGTCCTCTGCATCAGCCCCTCTTTCCCTCAATTGGACTTTGGCGGTCAATGGAAAAAACTCTGTCTGTCTGTCCGCACAGGTAATCAGACACCATACACCGTATGAGGTTGAAAAAAGAATGCTTTTACTTCCCGCTTCACAGAGCATATACAATACAAAAAAGGGGGAAGAACGCAATTGAACAACCAATCACATTTAAGCATTTAAGCATTTTGTTATACAATTTAATATTGATCTGCAAGATTCATAATATTTCTTCCTTCAGACTCAACATCATATTTACTCTAAAAATGTCTCACGCAATATATGTCCTTGATAAGGTTCCCAGTATGTTTTGGTAATATAGAAAACTTGTTATGGGAAGCAGACCCGCTACTAGAAGCAAACTTGCCATGAGAACTAAAACTTGTTATGGGAATGTGTGAGTGTGAGATAAACAGAATTACAGTGAGTTTCTACAGAAAAACATCTTTGTACAATACTATTTAATCTTAAAGGGTAACTCTACACGTCCCACTTTCCTTACAATCTCTCCTTTGATCATAGGAGACTTAAGAAGTCTCCGCTGATCACTCATTGTACCACCTATATCCTGCCTTGAACATGGTCATGGCTGTTTCAGACTTATCAACTGTGTTTTTTGATTTTGCTACTTTACTTATCAGGCAGAACACCAATTTGATTGTCACATAAATGGCCAGAGCTAAAATAAGTATCATGAGAAGTATCATACCCGCTTTCTTAAAGAAATTCATAATGTTTTCCCAAAGAGAACCGAACCATCCTCCTACACCTGAAAAGGGATTCCATGAGTGGCATTCATCCATGAATCCATTAACATCCCAAATCCATCTACCTTTGTGAGGGCATTGTATACGCCTACCCCACCGAAGGATGCAAAAATTTTGTCCCACCAAGTGGTTAATTCCCTCTGGTGTCTGCCAAATTCAAGGTGACCGTGGGCAGGTTTCATGGACACAAGTGTGTCTGACCCTGTGGTCCCCATTAGAGGGATCATTTCCACAATAGTACACCAACCTGAAGTTTTTCTGTCCATATGGTAAGGGACGGTGGTATGGCACCATAGTCGACAACAGACCATCCATCCGTGGGGAACATGAGGGGCTTGAACCACTTTGCGGGGGCTAAGTCTTGACCTTAATCCCACTAAACACATCCAATCCCTCAAAGAGGGAATACTATCTCCACCTTGCCTTATCCAGGGGCTGTCCATGTGTGTGCCATTTATCCATTCAGTAACCTGTGGATTGTTGGATCCCCTTACGCATTTACATATGTCATATAGGGACATGTTACCTATCCTTTCATCAGGGTCCAGGATATTAAAAGTAGCTAACCCGTGGGAGTGGTGTTTATAACAGGGACTTCCTGGGTGGTATTTAGTAACTGCTCTAGGGTGATAGGCCTTCCAACCATAGGGACTAAATGTCGGCCTGTGGATAAGTGTGACTCCTTTCCATGTATGCTGCTCTGGCATTCACTACAACAGTATCCTCACCCATCCAGCACGAGGAGTTTAGCCAACACCCAAAAAATAAGAGCAAGAATACAGTGATGGTCATTACAATTGAAAAAAGAAACTGTCCAGGTGGTGCATTTTCTTGGCTCACGGGGAGAGTCTGTGGTCAAAATGGGTTAAGGGGTTTTGTGAGAGGGGGCATGGGGCAATAGTGGCTGAGTCTCTTCTTGTGGGGCTCCTCCATTTCCTTTCCTGTCTCCTTTATCTGTGGGCTCTTCTTCAACCTTGATGCATGGATCCATTGTGGGCTTTGATCCGTCAGTAGGGATGAGCCGAACACCCCCGGGTTCGGTTCGCACCAGAACCTTCGAATGGACCGAAAGTTCGCGCAAATTTTCAAACCCTATTCGTTACAATGGACGCGAACGTTCAAAATCAAAATTGCTAATTACAACGGCCAATATGCATGTTAATGTCATAAAACAGGTTTGGGGACCCGGGTCCTGCCCCAGGGGACATATATCAATGCAAAAAGAACTTTTAAAAACTAACCTTTTTTCGGGAGCAGTCATTTTAATGATGCATAAAGTGAAAAAAAAAGTGAAATATTCCTTTAAATATGGTACCTGGGGGGTGTCTAAAGTATACCTGTGAAGTGGCATGTGTTTCCCGTGTTTAGAACTGTCCCTGCACAAAATGACATTTGTAAAGGAAAAAAATAAGCCATTTAAAACAACTTGCGGTTTTAATGTCATGTCTTGTCCTGGCCATATGGCTGAAAATCCTTGAGAAAAATGGCATGGCTACCCCATCACCCCCCCCCCCACCCCAGCCCCTTTGGGTCTTGTATGGATATTAAGGGGGACCCCGCACCCAAAATAAAACCCTATACCTACAACCCTATATAATCTGAACAGCAGTATATAGGCGGTGCAAACAAGAGAGGGACTGTAGGTTTGTTCTTAAGTAGAATCTGAACAGGTACATTATGAAGTTTAGCTCCATCCCAAAAAACTCTATTTTTAAGCTTTTTGAGAACATAGGGAGGGGTTATCACCCCTGTAACATTTGCTGTCTTTGCACATCTGTTCAGAACATTTCACCTCACTTTCCGTCCCAATGACAAATGTTTTTGGAAAAGTGGGGTTTTAATTGAAACAAGGATTGGTGATAAAGCATCAGTAGAGAGGAGATACCTTTTTCCCAAATTAAACCTAACAGGATCGAATTTCCCTTCCTAGGGGTAGATTTCCTCTCACTTCCTGTTTTCTCCTTCCGTTTGCAAGTAGGAGTCGTTTTCTAAGTTGGATGTTTGAAAGTAGGGGCCTGCCGTATATACTCTGCAGAAATTTGCCCCATTAGATGTTGGTGTAGCCACAACACTGTAAGCCCTCACAGTTACTCTTGGTGGGCTCAGGAATGGGCCCTGCTGTGAGTTATTAGATCAAGATTTGTAATTGCATGCACCTGTTGAACAGGGCAGAAAAATTGGGCCTTTGGTGGTGGTGGTGGACGGTGTTGCCACAAGACTGTAAGCCCTCACAGTTACTCTTGGTGGGCACAGGAATGGGCCCTGCTGTGAGTTATTAGATCAAGATTTGTAATTGCATGCACCTGTTGAACAGGGCAGAAAAATGGGGCCTTTGGTGGTGGTGGTGGTGGACGGTGTTGCCACAAGACTGTAAGCCCTCACAGTTACTCTTGGTGGGCGCAGGAATGGGCCCTGCTGTGAGTTATTAGATCAAGATTTGTAATTGCATGCACCTGTTGAACAGGGCAGAAAAATTGGGCCTTTGGTGGTGGTGGTGGACGGAGTTGCCACAAGACTGTAAGCCCTCACAGTTACTCTTGGTGGGCGCAGGAATGGGCCCTGCTGTGAGTTATTAGATCAAGATGTGTAATTGCATGCACCTGTTGAACAGGGCAGAAAAATTGGGCCTTTGGTGGTGGTGGACGGTGTTGCCACAAGACTGTAAGCCCTCACAGTTACTCTTGGTGGGCGCAGGAATGGGCCCTGCTGTGAGTTATTAGATCAAGATTTGTAATTGCATGCACCTGTTGAACAGGGCAGAAAAATTGGGCCTTTGGTGGTGGTGGTGGACGGTGTTGCCACAAGACTGTAAGCCCTCACAGTTACTCTTGGTGGGCGCAGGAATGGGCCCTGCTGTGAGTTATTAGATCAAGATTTGTAATTGCATGCACCTGTTGAACAGGGCAGAAAAATTGGGCCTTTGGTGGTGGTGGTGGACGGTGTTGCCACAAGACTGTAAGCCCTCACAGTTACTCTTGGTGGGCACAGGAATGGGCCCTGCTGTGAGTTATTAGATCAAGATTTGTAATTGCATGCACCTGTTGAACAGGGCAGAAAAATTGGGGCCTTTGGTGGTGGTGGTGGACGGTGTTGCCACAAGACTGTAAGCCCTCACAGTTACTCTTGGTGGGCGCAGGAATGGGCCCTGCTGTGAGTTATTAGATCAAGATTTGTAATTGCATGCACCTGTTGAACAGGGCAGAAAAATTGGGCCTTTGGTGGTGGTGGTGGACGGTGTTGCCACAAGACTGTAAGCCCTCACAGTTACTCTTGGTGGGCGCAGGAATGGGCCCTGCTGTGAGTTATTAGATCAAGATGTGTAATTGCATGCACCTGTTGAACAGGGCAGAAAAATTGGGCCTTTGGTGGTGGTGGTGGACGGTGTTGCCACAAGACTGTAAGCCCTCACAGTTACTCTTGGTGGGCACAGGAATGGGCCCTGCTGTGAGTTATTAGATCAAGATTTGTAATTGCATGCACCTGTTGAACAGGGCAGAAAAATTGGGCCTTTGGTGGTGGTGGTGGACGGTGTTGCCACAAGACTGTAAGCCCTCACAGTTACTCTTGGTGGGCACAGGAATGGGCCCTGCTGTGAGTTATTAGATCAAGATTTGTAATTGCATGCACCTGTTGAACAGGGCAGAAAAATTGGGCCTTTGGTGGTGGTGGTGGACGGTGTTGCCACAAGACTGTAAGCCCTCACAGTTACTCTTGGTGGGCACAGGAATGGGCCCTGCTGTGAGTTATTAGATCAAGATTTGTAATTGCATGCACCTGTTTAACAGGGCAGAAAAATTGGGCCTTTGGTGGTGGTGGTGGACGGTGTTGCCACAAGACTGTAAGCCCTCACAGTTACTCTTGGTGGGCGCAGGAATGGGCCCTGCTGTGAGTTATTAGATCAAGATTTGTAATTGCATGCACCTGTTGAACAGGGCAGAAAAATTGGGCCTTTGGTGGTGGTGGTGGATGGTGTTGCCACAAGACTGTAAGCCCTCACAGTTACTCTTGGTGGGCGCAGGAATGGGCCCTGCTGTGAACTATTAGATCAAGATTTGTAATTACACGCCCCTGTTAAACAGGGACTGAAAAATTGGGCCTTAGGCACTGGTGCAGGTGCCACAACACTGCAACCCCTCACAGATACTGTACTTGGAGCACAGCAGTCAGACGTGTTGCGAAGCATTGCTTAAAAAATTGTAATTACACGCCCCTGTTAAACAGGGGCTGAAAAATTGTGCCTTAGGCATTGGTGCTGGTGCTACAACACTGCAACCCCTCACAGATACTGTACTCTGAGCACAGCAATGAGACCTGTTGCAAAGCATTGCCTAAAAATTGTAATTACACGCCCCAACAGGGGCTGAAAAATTGTGCCTTAGGCGCTGGTGCCACAACACTGCAACCCCTCACAGATACTGTACTTGGAGCACAGCAGTCAGACATGTTGCGAAGCATTGCTTAAAAAATTGTAATTACACGCCCCTGTTAAACAGGGGCTGAAAAATTGTGCCTTAGGCAACGGTGCTGGTGCCACAACACTGCAACCCCTCACAGATACTGTACTTGTAGCACAGCCGTCAGACCTGTTGCAAAGCATTTTTTTTTTAAATTGTAATTACACGCCCCTGTTATACAGGGGCTGAAAAATTGTGCCTTAGGCACTGGTGTGGTGGCACCCAGAAACAAAAATGTTCTTCCAAGCTATCAAGGAATGGATCATTGAGGAGGAGGAAGAGGATAGTCAGTGAACATAACAGGACAGTCACTCAGCATCAGCATAGGCAGTCTTGAAGGGATGTGACATTATAAATTATTCAGTTATATCCGCTTCAGGTGCCTGGTAGCTGGTGGTGATCCAAGACTGATTCATTTTTATGAAGGTCAGTCGATCAACCGAGTCGGTGGACAGGCGCACCCTTTGATCGGTGACAAATCCTCCAGCAGCACTGAATGTGCGTTCGGCAAGAACGCTGGATGCAGGACAGGCCAATAGCTCAATTGCATACTGTGCAAGCTCTGGCCAGTGATCCATCCTCAAGACCCAGTAAGCCAGAGGATTTTCGGTGGGAAAGGTGTCCAAGTCTGACCTTGCCCCTAGGTATTCCTGCACCATGTATATCAGACACGCTGGCGATGGTTGCTGGAACCGATCATACCTTGGGGCTGCGGACTAAAAAATTGTCTGAACGCATCGGTCAGACGTCCACCTTCCCCACCGCTCCTTCTGCTACTGACCGAAGCCTCAGCAACTCGTCGCCCAGGACCAGGAGTTTGTATCCTCCCAGTTTCTGGGAACGCGTTGCACAGACCTTTCTGCAAGGCCTCCCTGAGATGTCTCATCCTCTGCTCCCTCTGCGACGGCAAGATAAGGTCCGCAACCTTACCCTTGTACCGTGGATCAAGGAGAGTGGCCAGCCAGTAATCAGTAATGGTCCCTCTCCTTGATCCGAAGAATATGAGGATCCTTCCGCAGGCTTTGCAGGATCAGGGAGGCCATGCAACGTAGGTTAGCTGAGGCATTCGGTCCAGAGTCTTCTGGGTCACTGAGGACGACATGATCGCCAGCCACCTCCTCCCAGCCACGTACAAGTCCACTGGTTTGTTGGGACTGTACATCATCCCTAAAAGACTGCTGCTGCTGATGCTGAGTGCCAGGCTCCACCTCCATGCTCACACAATCCTCCTCCTCCTCCTCCTCATCCTCTTCCTGTGTGATGGGTGGGACAGAAGGAACACTGTCTGGATAAAGGGGGCCTTGAGAGGCAAGGAAGTCCTCCTCTTCCTGCCTCTGTTCTGCCTCAAGTGCCCTGTCCATTATCCCATGCAGCGTATGCTCCAACAGGTGGACAAGAGGTACAGTGTCACTGATGCATGCACTGTCACTGCTCACCATCCTTGTGGCCTCCTCAAATGGTGAGAGGACAGTGCATGCATCCCTGATCATGCTCCACTGGCGTGGGGGAAAAAAGCCAAGCTCCCCTGACCCTGTCCTGGTGCCGTAGTCGCAAAGGTACTCATTGATGGCCCTCTGCTGCTTGTGCAGTCGCTGCAGCATGGCCAACGTTGAGTTCCACCTGGTGGGCATGTCACATATTAGGCGGTTCTTGGGCAGGTTCAACTCCTTTTGCAGCTCAGCCAGCCGAGCACTGGCATTATACGATCGGCGGAAATGCACACAGACATTCCTGGCCTGCCTCAGGACATCCTGTAAGCCTGGGTACCTGCCCAAGAACCGCTGCACCACCAGGTTGAGGACGTGAGCCATACAGGGCACATGGGTGAGCTGCCCCTGTCGCAGGGCGGAGAGGAGGTTGGTGCCATTGTCAGAAACCACCATTCCTGGCTTAAGCTGGCGTGGCGTCAACCACCTCTCGGCCTGCCCCTGCAGAGCTGCCAGAACCTCTGCCCCAGTGTGGCTCCTGTCCCCCAAACACACCAGCGCAAGCACGGCATGGCATCTTTTTGCCTGCGTACTCGCGTAGCCCCTTGTACGCCTACGGAGCACCGCTGGTTCCGAGGACAGAGCACTCGAAGAGGCCATGGAGGAAGAAGAAGAGGAGGGGGTGGAGGAGAGAGGTGTGTCACAAGTAGTAGCATTTTGGAGGCGTGGTGGCGGAACAACCTCCAACACTACTGCACCTTGTCCTGCATCCCTCCCAGCTGCCAATAGAGTGACTCAATGGGCCGTGAAAGACAGATAACGTCCCTGTCCATGCCTGCTGGACCATGAGTCAGCGGTAATATGCACCTTACTGCTGACCGCCCTGTCCAGCGAGGCATGGACATTGCCTTCCACATGCCGGTAGAGAGACGGAATCTCCTTCCGTGAGAAAAAGTGGCGTTTGGGAACCTGCCACTGAGGAAACGCACATTGAACAAACTCACGGAAGGGGGCCGAGTCTACCAACTGAAAAGGCAGCAGTTGAAGTGCTAGCAATTTAGCCAAGCTAGCATTCAACCGCTGGGCATGTGGATGGCTGGGAGTATACTTCTTTTGACGGTCCAGCAGCTGGGGCAGGGAAATTTGCCTGCTACAATCGGACGTCGGTGTACTGCAAGTACTTGGTTGTGACACACCTAATTCTACACCTTCAGTCCTCTCAGAGCAGCTTTCAGAGAGGACTGAAGATATAGTGGGGATGGAGATCCCAGCTGATGAGGAGCAAGGAGAGGTCCGCTTTGTTCTTTGGTGTGGGTCTTTAATGTGCGCTTGCCAACGAGCTGCATGGCAGGTCGACATATGTCTGGTCATGAGAAATTATAGACGGCCACTAATGTTGGCTAGTCAGGCTCCGCGCTTAGGATAATTACCAAATGGTCTATACTATTACTATTACCATAAACCCAGTACAGCTGCTCCCTAGGAAATCTATAAGATTTAATTGATAGTAGTTTGGTATATGAGGGGCGCTAGTACCAACACAAGATACCACTTAATTAAGGGGTTGCTTAATTATATATTCTGAACTGTATATTAAAAAGTGAGCTATTGATAAAAGGTGTGAAGACACAATATAGATCTACTACGAACTAAGCTAATTAATATCTGCTTAAAGTGACAGTAGTAACCACAACTAATTGCCCATACATTACAAGTAATATTTTGTGTCAATAGATTCAAAAAATTGTTTTGTTGTGTCTATAAAAACAAATAATTATTCATAGCACAATACACCTATAAGTGTATATAAGTATTGCCTACACAAAGTGCAACACAAAAAAGAGCTACCAGAGCTCTATTGTATCAAGTAAAAAACACCACAACATAGATATAGGTTGTCCAAGCCCTATATCATATATCAAAATGTGTGCATATATCAAAACATAAAAAATTATTAACTAACGAATGAATGAATGAATGAATGAATGAATGAATGATTTGTATAGCGCTGCAACTGCGAACTGAATCGCCTCGAGGCGCTTGATCCGACCTGCGTTGATTCCTTCTTAGAAGAGGTAGGTCTTGAGTTTTTTCCTGAAGGCCCGATGGTCTTTTTCCAAGCGGACCAAGCACATGTGCCCAATCTGATATGTGAAGTGCAAAATAACAAATTAATAAGTGATCCCAATGGCTTGGGTGCCTTCAATAATCGTGACAAAAATATTTAAAAATAACACAAAATAAATAGTGAAACTCCATAAAACGCAAAGTTCATATAGTAGTCCTTGCTGGAAGAAAACGCATTCACTCCTGTAGATATAGCTTGTGCACCGTCACCAGACTAGTTCTTGATCCACCCAATGTGAGAACCAACGGTAATAAATGGCCTCTTACCAAATGGAGTTGATTACTTTGTTTAGATTATTATTATTATAGCTCCTATGTGTGCTGACAACACACTATAGCTCCTATGTGTGCTGACAAAAAAATATAGCTCCTATGTGTGCTTACACAAACACACTATAGCTCCTATGTGTGCTGACAACACACTATAGCTCCTATGTGTGCTGACAAAAAAATATAGCTCCTATGTGTGCTTACACAAACACACTATAGCTCCTTTGTGTGCTGACACAAACACACTATAGCTCCTTTGTGTGTTGACAACACACTATAGCTCCTATGTGTGCTGACAACACACTATAGCTCCTATGTGTGCTGACACAAACACACTATAGCTCCTATGTGTGCTGACAACACACTATAGCTCCTATGTGTGCTGACAGCACACTATAGCTCCTATGTGTGCTGACAGCACACTATAGCTCCTATGTGTGCTGACAAAAAAATATAGCTCCTATGAGTGCTGACAACACACTATAGCTCCTATGTGTGCTGACACAAACACACTATAGCTCCTATGTGTGCTGACAACACACTATAGCTCGTATGTGTGCTGACAACACACTATAGCTCCTATGTGTGCTGACCAAAAAATATAGCTCCTATGTGTGCTTACACAAACACACTATAGCTCCTTTGTGTGCTGACAACACACTATAGCTCCTATGTGTGATGACAACACACTATAGCTCCTTTGTGTGCTGACACAAATACACTATAGCTTCTATGTGTGCTGACAACACACTATAGCTCCTATGTGTGCTGACAAAAAAATATAGCTCCTATGTGTGCTTACACAAACACACTATAGCTCCTATGTGTGCTGACAACACACTATAGCTCCTATGTGTGCTGACAACACACTATAGCTACTATGTGTGCTGACAACACACTATAGCTCCTTTGTGTGCTGACACAAACACACTATAGCTCCTATGTGTGCTGACAACACACTATAGCTCCTATGTGTGCTGACAAAAAAATATAGCTCCTATGTGTGCTTACACAAACACACTATAGCTCCTTTGTGTGCTGACAACACACTATAGCTCCTATGTGTGCTGACAACACACTATAGCTCCTGTTGTGCTTTTTTAAGGAAAGTTTCCCCTCAACATTGGGAGGATGCTTTCGGGGTCTAAGACCCCAAAAGCACCTTGTCCCCATGTTGATGAGGACAAGGGCCTCATCCCCACAACCGTGCCCGGTGGTTGTGGGGGTCTGCGGGCGGGGGGCTTATCGGAATCTGGAAGCCCCCTTTAACAAGGGGACCCCCAGATCCCGCCCCCCCCTGTGTGAAATGGTAAGGGGGTACAAAAGTACCCCTACCATTTCACCAAAAAAGTGTGAAAAATTGTAAAAATGACAGGAGACGGTCTTGACAATTCCTTTATTAAAATCTTCTTTCTTCTTTCTTTGTCCTTCGGTTTCTTCATCTTCTCCTTCCGTCATCTTCTTCCATCTTCTTCCATCTTCTTCTTCCTCCGATCCGCTTCTTCTTGCGCTGGTCTTCTCGTCCTTCTCGTCCGGCATCTTCTTCCGTCGGCGTCGGTGTCTCTTCTTGGGCCGCTCCGCGCAATGGGAGGCTCCCGCTGTGTGAGGCTCCGCTCCGTCTGACTGGTCTTTTATAATGGAGGGCACCTGGTGACCCCGCCCCCTCTGACGCACGGGGACGTCATGGGGAATTCCCTATGGCTCCGTTATAAAAGACCTGTCAGACGGAGCGGAGCCTCACACAGCAGGAGCCTCCCATTGCGCGGAGCGGCCCAAGAAGAGACACCGACGCCGACCGAAGAAGATGCCGGAAGGAGAAGATGAAGAAACCGAAGGATGAAGAAAGAAGAAAGAAGATTTTAATAAAGGAATTGTCAAAGACCGTCTCCTGTCATTTTTACAATTTTTCACACTTTTTTGGTGAAATGGTAGGGGTACTTTTGTACCCCCTTACCATTTCACACAGGGGGGGCCGGGATCTGGGGGTCCCCTTGTTAAAGGGGGCTTCCAGATTCCGATAAGCCCCCCTGCCCGCAGACCCCCACAACCACCGGGCACGGTTGTGGGGATGAGGCCCTTGTCCTCATCAACATGGGGACAAGGTGCTTTTGGGGTCTTAGACCCCGAAAGCATCCTCCCAATGTTGAGGGCCTGGTACGGTTCAGGCGGGAGGGGGGGCCGCTCTCGTCCCCCCTCTTTTCCTGCAGCCTGCCAGGTTGCGTGCTCGGATAAGGGTCTGGTATGGATTTTGAGGGGGACCCCACGCCATTTTTTTTGGCTAGGGTTCCCCTTAAAATCCATCCCAGACCTCAAGGGTCTGGTGTGGATTTTGAGGGGGACCCTGCGCCATTTTTTTTTTTTTGGTTGGGGTTCCCCTTAATATCCATCCCAGACCTGAAGGGCCTGGTTATTAAATTTGGGGGGACCCCTACGCTTTTATTTTTTTCATTTTTTTTTATTTTTTATCAATGACTTTTTTTTTATGAATGACTTTCAATGAATGACTGTTCTCTGTATTACGGGAGCCATCAATACACATTAGCCGCGAGTGATTTTAAATAGCTTTTTTACTTTGCGCCCCTTTACATGCATACTAAAGACACCCCCCAGGTACGAAATTTAAAGGAATATTACACTTTTATTGTTTCAATTTAAGCATTATTAAAATCACTGCTCCTGAAAAAACTGCCGTTTTTAAAACATTTTTTTGCATTAATCCATGTCCCCTGGGGCAGGACCCAGGTCCCCAAACACTTTTTATGACATTAACATGCATTTTAGCCTTTAAAATTAGCACTTTTAATTTCGAGCGTTCGCATCCATTATAACTAATAGGGTTCTAACGCTCGCACGGACTTTAGGTCCGTTCGCGGGTTCTGGTGCGAGCCGAACGGGGGGGTGTTCGGCTCATCCCTAATCTCCAAGCATCTGTCCACCCTGCTTCCAGACTCCCTCAGTTTACCCTCAGTTTACCATCATCTTCGGTGTACTTCTGGCATGTCAGATGGAATAACAGGGATATCAGATGAGTCCTCAGCGCTTATCCATCCACAGTCCCCCAGCGCTTCCAGTCATCCAGTCAGCACAGCCATGGATCATAATGCACACTGAGCAACAGCCCTCGGCCACCAGTCTGCTGAAGGTAATTCAAAATTCCCTCTCTTCCTCCGTTCCTCTGTATCACAGGCGTCTCAGGCGTCTCAGCGGCTTAGTGGCTCATACAGCGGATCATACAGCGGATCGCACAGCTCCAGCACGGACACAGGTATCACAGCGGATCGCACAGCTCAGGCATGGGGTCAGAATGTGCAGCATCAGCGCCCAGTCTCAGCGTATACGGTACATCGTAGAGCAGGCAGATCTCCGCCTACTCAGCTCCGTCAGATCTCAGCGTGACTACGCCCAGTTATATTCTGTAAATGCTCATCAATGATTGCAGTCATGTGACCAAGCTGACCAATGAGAAGCGCATCTGAGGCTTCCAGTAAGATGTCCCAGAAGAAGCATGCATGTCTCATGTGTCAGCGCAGTCACATGGTCGCACTGACCAATGAGTGCTTGCCATTGCAAGCATTATGATGGTTACCCACTTGTGCTGCATGGTGTGCGGACTGATGCAATGGGAGCACGGGACATTACGGCTGCTATGTGCCGGAACGGCCAGGACTCTTTTCATGAAAAGACAAACTTACCCTTCAAGAGCTGAGTGCATTTTTTTGGGCAGATGAACATGCATAGACTTCAAAGGGATAAAAAAAAAAGAGGAAATGGGTATACATGTTTTTTTTACTTTGCCCTGGTATACACTATAAAAAAGATTATAGCAGAAACTCATGAAAAATGCCAACACTTCCTCCTCAATAAAAGGGCCATTTTTACTGCATTCTATTTTAGAACACGACGGTTGTAAAAACTCTGAAGGTCAAAAAACATTTTCTCTCATAAAAGGATACATAAAAGATACAGCAGTAATGGCACAATAAAATGTTTTTAAAACATCTAATCTAAAGAGCAAAAATGTAATACAAAAAATGCAGCTCCATGTCTGAATGGACACATGGAGCTGCAGCTTGGCTCGGGTGCCCCCATAGCACGTTGCTTGCTGTGGGGGCACTCAACAGGAGGGAGGGGCCAGGAGCAGCAAATAGGCACATGAGAAGAGGGAATCCAGGCTGCTCTGTGCAAAACCACTGCACTGGAGATAAGTTTAAAATGTTTTTTTTTTTTTTTTTAAAACAAGACTTTACAATCACTTCAATCCCAAAATTAAATATGTAATATATTGCATTAGCTTTCTTTTTATTAGATTTTTGTTCCCCTTCTTTTCACCTGGTGATCTAGCCAGTAACACACTTCCACACTTCTTGTGGGTGGCTCCACTCTGGATGGAGGAGCAATGTAGCCACCCTTGGACAGCAGAATTGACAACCAGGGAAAAGGGTAGTGTTAGATGCATTAGCAAACTGAAATGGCCAACATATTGAAGCCAATACTCCAGCCAAATATTGTTAAACAGTTACAGTAAGGTTTTTTTTTCTTTTGAGACAAATAGTTTTTGTTTTGGGGGTAAATACTGCTTTAGGTTTAAGTAAATCCCTGTCCCTGTCGCTTCCTGATGACGTTGCAAGACGAAACGTACATCAAGGTGCATTTCTGGTCACGTCCATGTCCCCGGCTTCCCGCTTTGAAACTCGGAAGTGGAACGCACGCCGGCCCATGAGCGTGAGCCAGGCGTTGGCGGTTCTCTTTCATCTTGAATGCGGGCTATCCCGAGTACCGGGTAGGCACTTATTATACTTTTTATTTAAAAGTATTACACAATTGGTCCCTCTTCTCTCATTTAAATGTGATCTTTTGGTGGAGAGGAGGAGTTATCCTTGATCCACTTCAGGAGGAAAAAACATAGGATCCATGACTCAACCACAAAACGCTAATTTACTTTTTAGTTAAAGGGGTTCATGGACTTCTGGTGAGTAGGGCTTCAACAAGTCAACAAGGCCTATGATGAAAGGTACATAAAACAAAAAAGAAGCTGCTTTAGTTAAACTAAAATATGCAGTGACAAAAATAAAATAAAATATTATAATATTACACCAGATAATCACTATACGGACAATAAATCACAAAAATAAATGAATATGTAATACGTGATAAATGACCAATCCTCAAACTCAGGAGGATAATAGAAAATGATATATAAAAGTCACGTGAAATAAGTGAAAGTGATAACTTAGTTGAATTCTTCTGTGCAGATAAGACACCGATACTTGTGAACCTCCACCACACAACATATGCGCTAACCAGAAGGCAAGCAGTGTAAAGTCTGTAGTATTAGATCAGCATCCGGACATCAGACCGACAATGGCAGGAATTGGCTGTGAGTGCACTGAGAACAAGCCAGGGGATCGCAACTCGATAGGCAGACCAGCAAACAACGATCATGGTCTCAGTGGAAAAAGAAACTCACCATAGTGTAAATCCATAAAAAAACTATTTTTTATAGCAAAAGGGAGGAAGGGAGACATGCTGACATAATCGCTGTCTAGGACGGGTGTCTGCAAGCCAGCTGGCATTTCTTTTATGAGCTTTTATCGTTTTTACAAATGTAAGTGCAATGTTTTTTGCTACAATAAATAGTTTTTTTATGGATTTACACTATGGTGAGTTTCTATTTCCACTGAGACCGTGATCGTTGTTTGCTGGTCTGCCTATAGCGTTGCGATCCCCTGGCTTGTTCTCAGTGCACTCACAGCCAATTCCTGCCAGAAGGATTTAACTAAGTTACCACTTTCACTTATTTCACTGGACTTTATATATATAATATATAATTTTGTATTATCCTCCTGCGTTTGAAGATTGGTCATTTATCACATATTACATATTCATTTATTATTGTGATTCATTGTCCATTATAGTGATTATCTGCTGCAATATTATAATATTTTATTTTTGTCACCACATTATTTAGTTTAACTTTATTGCGCAGCTTCTTTTCTATTTCATGATCACGTTGTTTGTACATATCTTACAAATTTGATCTACAGCCATATTCCTAGCATTTAATTAATTTTTTAGTTCACAGCGTGGTATTCAATTTTTTCTTCTATGATGGAAGGTACACCATTCCTACTGTGGAACAAGGCCTATGATGAAAGGTACACCATTCCTACTGTGGAACAAGGCCTATGATGAAAGGTACACCATTCCTACTGTGGAACAAGGCCTATGATGAAAGGTACACCATTCCTACTGTGGAACATGGAGGTGGATCGCTGATGTTTTGGGGATGTGTGAGCTACAAAGGCACATGAAATTTGGTAAAAATCGATGGCAAGATGAATGCATTATGTTATCAAAAAATACTGGAGGAACATTTACATTCATTAGCCAGGAAGCTGCGCATGGGACATACTTGGACATTCCAACATGACAATGATCCAAAACACAAGGCCAAGTTGACCTGTCATTGGCTACAGCAGAATAAAGTGAAGGTTCTGGAGTGGCCATCTCACTCTCCTGACCTCAATATCATTGAGCCACTCTGGCGAGATCTCAAACGTGCAGTTCATGCAAGACAGCCCAAGAATTTACAGGAACTGGAGGCTTTTGCCAAGAGGAATGGGCAGCTTTACCATCCGAAAAGGTAAAGAGCCTCATCCACAAATACCACAAAAGACTTTAAGCTGTTATTGATGTTAAAGGGGGCAATACACGGTATTAAGAACTGGGGTATGTAAACTTTTGATCAGGGTAATTTGGGTAGTTTCTATTGCCATTATGATTTAAAAAGAGTAAACACAGTTGATTGATAATAAATGGCTTCAGCCAAACACTAACCATGAGTAAAATAAAAGTTTTTGTGTTATCATTCATATTCTCTGAAAAATGGCCAGGGTAAGTAAACTTATGAGCACAACTGTATATGAACTGTTCTATTGGACATTTTCTACTACTTTGGCTAATGTTATAAATTCAGCACTTTGCACTTTATGAATTATGTCACGTTATTATTTAACTGTTATTTGAATCGTATTTCATGTAATCACATGTTGACAAAAAGTTGTCTAGATTTAGGTTAAGGTAAATTCTAATAGCTCCCTCTTACGCATTTTTTCTCACCACTTATAGTATAGTTTATCTACACTATTGAGGAGCAGCTTTTTAAATAGTTTTCACTACATTTCTTGTTATAGTGCACAAACCCATAGGTGCAAGCTTTCTTTCATACACATTGTAGAATCCCTGTCTATGTCTAAATAAAAAAAAGGAACAAAAAAAAAAAAACATATTTAGTGGACTATGGAGTCCAGCATTATCTTGTTTGAAGCAAAAGCTCTGCCTTAGTCCTTCAGCACCTTCAATTGAGAGTTATGGGACGTGGCAGAGATGCCCACACTGTATGTCCATGTGTGACATCTCGCAATTGGTTCCTAGCCACATCACACATCACCAGGAGGCAGTCTGTGAGATGTTGTGCATATTCACACACAGCCTTGACTCTGTCAGAAAAATGGTAGTGCTCCATGGTGTGTCTGCACACACATGGGGGATCTGACTTTATTCTGGCTAGGCTAAAGTGGCAGTTAAAAAAGTAAAATAAAAAAAATAAAAAATTACTTTAAATATTCTCTTTTCATTTTTCTTTTGACTAATGTGAGAGTGGAAGGAGGCAAGAGAAAGGACCTTAAAAAATTGATATATTACCACTTTAGGCTGCATGTGGGGTTACAGAACAATATAATCTTCCTAAACAGTGTCAGTGTAGTTTGAATGTTACATAGTTACATAGTAGGTGAGGTTGAAAAAAGACACAAGTCCATCAAGTCCAACCTATGTGTGTGATTATATGTCAGTATTACATTGTATATCCCTGTATGTTACGGTCATTCAGGTGCCTATATAATAGTTTTTTAAAACTATCTATGCCCCCCCCCCCCCCGATGAAACCACCGCCCGTGGAAGGGAATTCCACATCCTTGCCACTCTTACAGTAAAGAACCCTCTACGTAGTTTAAGGTTAAACCTCTTTTCTTCTCATTTTAATGAGTGGTCATGTGTCTTGTTAAACTCCCTTCTGCAAAAAAGTTTTATTCCTATTTTGGGGTCACCCACACGGTATTTGTAAATTGAAATCATATTCCCTCTCAAGCGTCTCTTCTCCAGAGAGAAAAAGTCCAGTGCTTTTCTTCATAACTATTATCCTCCAGACCCGCTATTAGCTTTGTTGCCCTTCTTTTACTCCATCCATTTCCAGTACATCCTTCCTGAGGACTGGTGCCCAGAACTGGACAGCATACTCCAGGTAAGGCCGGTCCAGAGTCTTGTAGAGTGGGAGAATTATCGCTTTATCCTTGGAGTTAATCCCTTTTTTAATGCATGCCAATATTCTGTTTGCTTTGTTAGCAGCAACTTGCATTGCATGCCATTTCTGAGCCTTTTATCTACTAGGACCCCCAGGTCTTTTTCCATCCTAGATTGTACCAGAGGTTCTCCCCCTAGTGTATATATTACATTCATATTTTTGCCACCCAAATGCATTATTTTACATTTTTCTTCATTAAATATTATTTGCCATGTAGTTGCCCACCCCATTCATTTGTTCAGATCTTCTTGCAAGGTTTTCACATCCTGCGGAGAAGTTATTGCCCTGCTTAGCTTAGTATTGTCCGCAAATACAGAGATTAAACTGTTTACTCCATCCTCCAGGTCATTTATGAACAAATTAAATAGGATTTATCACCACCCTCTGAATTCGCCCTTGTAGCCAGTTTTCAATGGTCCATGCCAACGGACTTTATTTTGTAAGTAAAGATTTATGGGGAACTGTGTCAAATGCTTTTACAAAATCCAGATACACCACATCTACAGGCCTTCCTTTATCTAGATGGCATCTCACCTCCTCATAGAAGGTTAATAAATTGGTTTGGCAAGAACGATTTTTCATGAATCCCTGCTGATTACTGCTAATGATACCGTTTTCATTACTAAAATCTTGTATATAGTCCCTTATCATCCCCTCCAAAAGCTTTCATACTATTGATGTTAGGATAACTGCTCTGTAATTCCCAGGGATGTATTTTGGGCCCTTTTTAAATATTGGTGCTACATTGGCTTTTCTCCAATCCGCTGGTACCATTCCATTCAGTAAAAATTAGGAACAATGGTCTGGCAATGACTTGACTGAGTTCCCTAAGTACCCCCGGGTGCAAGCCATCCTGTCCCGGTGATTTATTAATGTTAAGTTTACCAAGTCTAAATCTAATTCTGTCCACTGTTTGCCATGAGGGTGCTTCCTGTGATGTGTCACAAGGATAAACATTGCAGTTTTGGTTACTGAAGCCCCTCGATTTCCTCATGAAGGATGAGGAGAAGAATAAATTCAATACCTTCGCCATTTTCCCATCCTTTGTAACCAGATGTCCTTCCTCATACTTTATGGGGCTAATATGGTCTGCCCTCCATTTTTTACCGTTTACATACTTAAAGAATTTCTTGGGATTTTTTTTACTCTCCTCCGCTATGTGTCTTTTGTGTTCTATCTTAGCCGCCCTAATTGCACCCTTACATTTCTTGTTGCATTTTTTATAGTCAATGCTGATGATGATCCCCCAACCTTGTATTTTTTGAAGGCCTTCTCTTTTGCTTTTATATGAATTTTTACGTTGGAGTTACATTGGAGTTAAGCCATCCAGGACTTTTGTTTGCTCTTCAATATGTATTACCCAATGGGATGCATGGGCCAATGCCCTTATTTAATATGCTCTTAAAGCGAACCCATCTCTCCTCTGTGTTCTTTGTTCCTATGATTTTACCCTATGTGTAATAGACATGTGCGGGTCATTTCGTTCTGAATGGAAATTCTGACAAATTTTTTGTTATTCAGAAATTCAGATGTATATGAATTTCTGAATGACAATAGTAGCAAATTTAAACAAATCCAAAATAACTAAACAAAATTTCGAACAAAATTCTAATTCAAATCACTTTCAAATCTAATTAGAATAGTTTTTCAATTGAATTAGATATGTTTTCTAATCGATTTTGAATCGTTTTTGAATCGAATTCGAATTTACGAAGAGATAAAATATAGTAGAAAATAAGAGAATATAAAAGATTAGAATAGAATATAAAAGAATAGAATAGAAAATAAAAGAATTGAATATAATAGAGTAAAACAGAACAGAATAAAAAATAAAACAATAGAAAAAAATTGACAAAAAATAAAGGGATAGAATAGAAAGAAAAGTAAAAGATTAGAAAATAAAACAATAGACTAGAAAAGAATAGCGTAAAACAGAGTGAAATAGAAAATAAAATAAAAGAACAGAATAAAATAAAATAGAAAATAAAGGAATAGAATAGTTTAAAATAGAGTTTAAAAAAATAATAGAATAGAGTAAAATAGAAACAATACAACCTTCTTCCAAAATTTGAATTTGAATAGAATTGAAGAAAAATAGAATAGAAAATAAAAGAATAGATATAATAGAATAGAATAAAATATAATATAACCATCTTCTGAAATTTGAATTTCGAAACGAATGCATTTGAATTCAATAGAATAGAAAAGAATAGAATATAATAGAAAAAAGAATAGAATAGAAAAGAATAGAAAAGACTAGAATAGAAAAAAAACAATAGAAAAGAAAGAATATAACATTATGAAAGAAAATGAGAATACCACAGCGCAAACAAGCTTAATTAGGTAATAGTGAAGTGCTAGTGCTAATATATACTAAATGAGCAAAAAACACAATAAAGCATATATAAAATTCCAAAATTTCTTTTGTAAGTGTTGTGCTTAAACTAAAGTGTAAAAAACAAGTAAACATGCATAAACCAGCATGTAGCAAGTGAAAGTTAAAATAAATAAAAATGGCCTGATGAGGGAGCCTGACAGACGCAGCTGCTGCTGATGGCCCGAGAAGCCAGCGAACCTCCTCCAGTATGAGTGAGTGAGGGAGGACTTCCCCTCTCTGCTCCCATTCCACCCCCCCCCCCCCCCCCCCGCCACTCCTCGGTCCCTTTTGCCGACCACGGCCTGTTTGCCGACCAGCCGAGTGTCCGAGAGCGGGACATACCGGAGCGCCTCTGGAGAGTCAGTGGGAACATGCAGCGGTGCCGGGTTCCGGCGAAAGCACACATCGGTCCCGGGAGACACGCACACAGCAAGACAGCACGGCAGGAGCTCACCTGTGTCCCTGGTCTCTCGTGTCCATCACGCAGTGGAGGCAGCGGGAGGGTGAGTGCTCGCAGGTGGCGCCGGCCCTAGCTGGAAGGAGGCATGATGCAGATGGAGTGACGGCTGGTTGGACTGAAGGACAGGAGGGGTTTGCGGCCCCCCCCTCTGCCCCACTACTTGGCGAATCTGTCCCACCCGAGCCGCATGCTGGAAAAAGCACTACAGGTACGGGAACTGAGGTGCATATAATGCCCATAACGCTGTCACAAACAATCACAGAGAAAAAGATCCAGAAATCCCCAGAAGTGAATTAACACTTGAGGGGTGAGTGGCTTCATTTTTTCATTGTATCTTAAATGCACGTACGCTGCACTAACATTGGATGGACTAGAAACCTGGTATATTGAGTGATACCCCTGCCAAATTATTAAACTGTGAAAGGGACTAAAGCCTGTAAAAAGCTGCACCCTGGCTTTTCAGCTGACCGGACTGTGTATGTGGAAGTGTTGTTTATAACTCATATAAACTGTAAAGCGGTGTGAAACTGAAAATTAAGGTAACCCAGATGAAGCAATGATAAATATGGATGAGAAGTGGAGGTAAAGACTAATCTGAGAGGTCCGATGATAGGAGAGTGATGGGAGAGAAGGGATGGTTAGACCCTCCCCTCACCCCCATATCTGCGCACACAGCGTATCCCTGTACCCGTGTCTAAATAAGAAAAAGTATCAGAAATTAACATTTTAGAACCATAAGATAAAAACACTGAGCCGTTTATCTCACATGAATTAATGCATACCAGCTGAGAATACCCGGTATTAAACATTGTGAAAACTGGAACACAGACAAGGTCACATAGCAACACAGTAATTAAAGTGGGGTGCCCCCTAAAAAATGTTTTTAAAAGTCAGCAGTTACAAATACTGCAGCTGCTGACTTTTAATAAATCAGACACTTACCTGTCCCAGGGTCCAGCGATGCGGGAGAACGAAGCCCCCCCCCTCGTTCCCCGCTCCGCTTGCGGCGCCGGCATTCTCACTGTGGGCACCCGGCTGTGGCTTCACAGCCGGGCACCCACTGCGCATGCGTGACAGGTCCCAGATGACTGTGTGGCGCCGAGGGAAAGTGATTTCAGTGCCCGGGCACTGAAGGTGGCAGACTACGAGGGACTCCCTAGCAACAGGCATTTAGAGGGGAGTACATTTTATTTCTTTTTTTCCAATTATTTTTTTTTTACATTTTTTTATGATTTTTACGCTTTTTTTTTTTTTGATGGAAACACCACTTTAAGCAGTCATTCACCCTTGAAGCCATTGGGCTTGTGTGTAGTCAGCAGTACTGAAGGGAAAAGCTGACCCCCTCCAACAACTATCATACCGGACCTACGTCTAATCTAAACAAAGAACAGGATGAGGGGGAAACCTGTAAAGGGAGCAAGTGTGAACCCACCGAAAATGAGCGTCCCGGCTCCATAAAAAAATATATGACACAGGAAGGGGGGACAGAGAGTCCGGGGAAACAGACAGGGGCTAAGAGTAAAAAAAACCTAGAGGGAGCACAAAAAAATGGACAGAGAAAACAACCCAAGGACCCAGATTCAACAGATATGGCAGCAAGCATTGGGGAGGACAGAGAGGAAGAGCTGGTAATTCAACACAGACCAAAAAAAACAGCTGCCAACCAAAGGAGAGATGGCCGTGATGTTTGCAAAATTAGAATCATCTATTAAAGGGGAAATGGTCACCTTACATGAGGATTTAAACCATGTCTTAAGATGGGAAGAAACCACAGAAGAACAACTGGATTTACAAGTAATAGCAATAAAAGACTTGATAGAGCAGATGGCAAGACTACAGAGAGATCAAAGAGACACAATGTATCAGCTGGAAGACCAGGAAAACAGGAATCAAAGTAAGAACCTTAGAATAAGGGGAGTCCCAGATATGCAAGGAGAAGATCTGCAAGTAAAAATAGATAAAATATTCGGGCATATGCTGGGACTAACAGAGACTGAAAAAATAAAGTTTGAAAGGGTCCATCGGGTAAGAAAGCCAGCTGCACTGGCAGCAGAAATACCAAGAGATATAATAGCAAGATTTCATTATTTCCAGGAAAAGGAATAGATCAGGCAGAGCCTAAAAAATAAACAGCCAATTAAATAAGAAGAATCCACCCTGCAGATGTTTCCTGACTTGTCACCCGAGACTTTGGCCTGAAGAAGAACACTGAAACCCTTACTGGAGCATTTGAAACTTAACAACATACAGTATTCCTGGGGCTTTCCAGCATGTCTAAAGCCCCATACACACGGTCGGACTTTTTCATGGATTCTGTCCGATCGGACAATGTTGTTGAAAAATCAGACCGTGTGTATGCACCATCGGACAGTGTACGTCGGATTGTCCGACGGACAAAGTCTTATCTCCTGCTGGAAAGATTTGCCGACAACACGGTCCGATCACACCAAATCAGATCGTGTGTACGGTTGTCCGACCGGACAAAGTGCTACGCATGCTCAGTTCACATTACAAGACCAAAGCTATTGGCTACTAGCCTCTACGTAGTCCCGTCGTAGGCAACAAACGTCACCACGTTCAGAATGATCGGATTTTCCGACAACTTTGTCCGACCATGTGTACGCAAAACCAACATCAGACAAAGTATGACGGACAGGATCCGACCGACCTGGTCCACGGATTGTCCGACCGTGTGTATGGGGCTTTATAGGGAAAAGAGAGGGACAGTCAGCAACTCTGAGATACCCAGAAGACACGGCTATTTTTTGCGATAGACTGGATATACCACTGGTTGAAATACCGGGCTGGTGGGAAGCACAAAACAGCGCCCCGACTAGGGAGGAACAGAGATGGCAACCGATTACAAGGAAAAATTGGGCCTTATCAAAGAAGAAGAACTGAGAATCAAAGAACTGGGGGCTGAGGGGAGGACAGGGGGGGGAGGGGGAGGGAAGGATAAGAGAACGATTAAAATGTTCAGGGGGAGGGGCCGGGTCATCCCTACTCTGGGCGGCAGCGGGTCTGGCAGGACCCACAGGTAGAGTCTAACCTCTGGGGGGAATCAAAGGGCCAGGAGGAGGTAGAGGGCCTTGGATCCATGGGCCATGGGAGGCCAATTACCCCAAAGGAAGGGGGAGGGAGGGTGGGGGAGGGTAAAATGGAGAGGGGGAAAAGATGGGGAACTGCTCTGAAAAGGACCTAGATGAGGAGGAGGGGAAGGGTGGGATCTCTGCCCACAGTGCTCCTGGAGATGGGGAGAAGGGCAGAGTGGTCCCGGAGTGCAGTGTGCAGAGATGACCACCCTTAACTTTTTGATCTATAATGTACGAGGTTTAAATGCTCCGATAAAAATAAACAATGTAATAAGAGTGATTAAACATTATAAAGTGGATGTAGTTCTATTACAAGACACATATATCACATGACTCTAATTTAAAAATAAGATCCAGAGACTACCCAGTTTGGTATTATGGAGATTCTCCAATAAGAAGAGCTAAAGGGATCGCCATAGGATTTGCCAGAGGAGTAAGATTTGTCCTAGAGGATAGAATTGTGGACCCGGAAGGGCGATATCTATTCTTGAAAGGTAAAATGAATGAGAAAGAATACTCTCTGGCAAATATCTATTGCCCCCATAGTAACCCAATAAGATATACTATTAATATTATAAAGAAATTCATGGACTTTAAGAAAGGACATACTATACTGGGTGGAGATTTTAATTTCTGTATGACACCGGGGATAGACAGTACGTCAAGTGCACAGAGGACTGGGAACGTGTTGCGGAAGGCTTTAAAAAAGACTTTGTTACAGAATCAATTAATAGAAGTGTGGCGAACGCAGAATACAAAATGTCGAGACTATACGTTCCATTCCTCTGTGCATGGGACGTACTCAAGAATAGATTTTTTTTTGGTAGACCATAGATTGCTCGAAACAGTTGTTAAAACTGAAATAAAGATCGCCACGTTTTCTGATCATGCGCCGGTAATGATGGGAATCAAGACCGAGGGAAAGGTAAACAGAACAACTCCTTGGAGATTAAATGAAGAGTTACTACAGGACAAGGAAGCAGAAGAGAGGATCAGGCAGGAACTGGAATGGTACTTTAAAACCAATGACACAGAAGAAATATCAGAGGCCACTTTGTGGGAGGCCCATAAGGCATATGTCAGAGGTATACTGATTCTATTAGGAACAGAAAGAAAAAGGCAGGAATAAGGAGAAAGAATAACTTGATAAAAGATATTACCAGAATAAAACAGTAACGTAAAAAAACTGTAGAGAAGATGAGCGATTCTTATCCGTAAAAGATAGGAACTGAAAGAACTAGTTAAACAAGATACAATAAGAACAGTATAATAAGAACAGTACAGGAAAAATGGTATATAACACAAAAATAATAGCAGAAATTTTTCAAGAATACTATGCGAAATTATACGCTATTAACCACTTCAGCCCCGGACCATTTGGCAGCCAAAGGACCAGAGGTCTTTTTTCAATTTCGCACTGCACTACTTTAACTGGTAATTGCGCGGTCATGCAATTTTGTAACCAAACGAAATTTGCGTCCTTTTCTTCCCACAAATAGAGCTTTCTTTTGATGGTATTTGATTGCCTCTGTGATTTTTATTTTTTGCGATATAAACGGAAAAAGAGCGAAAATTTTGAAAAAAAAAGAGATTTTCTACTTTTTGTTATAAAAAAAATCTAATAAACTCAATTTTAGTCAAACATTTGGGCCAAAATGTATTCAGCCACATGTCTTTAGTAAAAAAAATGCCAATAAGCGTATATTTATTGGTTTGCGCAAAAGTTATAGCGTCTACAAACTAGAGTACATTTTCTGGAATTTACACCGCTTTTAATTTATGACTGCCTATTTCATTTCTTGAGGTGCTAAAATGGCAGAGAAGTACAAAACCCCCCCAAATGACCCCATTTTGGAAAGTAGACACCCCAAGCTATTTGCTGAGAGGCATGTTGAGCCCATTGAATATTTTTTTTTTTAGTCCCAAGTGATTGAATAAAGACAAAAATAAAAAAGATTTTTTTTTTTTTCAAAAAGTTGTCACTAAATGATATATTGCTCACACATGCCATAGTTATATGTGGAATTGCACCCCAAAATACATTTTGCTGCTTCTCCTGAGTATGGGGATACCACATGTGTGGGACTTTTTGGGAGCCTAGCCGCGTACGGGGCCCCGAAACCCAAGCACCGCCTTCAGGATTTCTAAGGGTGCAAATTTTTGATTTCACTCCTCACTACCTATCACAGTTTCGAAGGCCATAAAATGCCAAAATAGCACAAAACCCCCCCAAATGACCCCATTTTGGAAAGTAGACACCCCAAGCTATTTGTTGAGAGGCATGGTGAGTATTTTACAGCTCTCATTTGTTTTTGAAAATGAAGAAAGTAAAGAAAAAAAAATTTTTTTTTTCTTTTTTCAATTTTCAAAACTTTGTGACAAAAAGCGACATCTGCAAAATACTCACAATACCTCTCAGCAAATAGCTTGGGGTGTCTACTTTCCAAAATGGGGTCATTTTGGGGGGTTTTATGCCATCTGGGCATTCCATGGCCTCCGAAACTGTGATTGGCAGTGAGAAGTGAAATAAAAAAATTACACCCTTAGAAAGCCTGAAGGCGGTGATTGGTTTTTGGGGTTCCGTACGCAGCTAGGCTCCCAAAAAGTCCCACACATGTGGTATCCCCGTACTCAGGAGAAGCAACAGAATGTATTTTGGGGTGTATTTCTACATATGCCCATGACATGTTTGAGCAATATATCATTTAGTGACAACTTTTTGTAAAAAAAATATATATATATTTTTTTTTTTTTTCATTATTCAATCTCTTGGGACAAAAAAAAAAAATATTTAATGGGCTCAACATTGCTCTCATCAAATAGCTTGGGGTGTCTACTTTCCAAAATGGGGTCATTTGGGGGGGGTTTGAACTGTCCTGGCATTTTATGCACAACATTTAGAAGCCTATGTCACACGTCACCCACTCTTCTAACCACTTGTAGACAAAGCCCTTTCTGACACTTTTTGTTTACATGAAAACATATTTTTTTTTTTGCAAGAAAATTACGTTGAACCCCCAAACACTATATATAATGTTAAAGCAAAGGCCCTACAGATTAAAATGGTGGGTGTTGCATTTTTTTTTTTTCCACACAGTATTTGCGCAGCGATTTTTCAAACGCATTTTTTGTGGAAAAAATACACTTTTTTTTATTTTAATGCACTAAAACACACTATATTGCTCAAATTTTTGATGAAATAAAAAATATGATCTTAGGCCGAGTACATGGATACCAAACACGACATGCTTTAAAATTGCGCACAAACACGCAGTGGAGATAAACTACATACATTTTTAAAAAGCCTTTAAAAGCCTTTACATGATACCACATTAGATTCACGGAGGAGGTCTACTGCTAAAATTACTGCCCTCGATCTGACCTTCGCGGTGATACCTCACATGCATGGTGCAATTGCTGTTTACATATGACGCCAGACCAACGCTTGTGTACGCCTTTGCGCAAGAGAAGGGGGGGCAGGGGTGCTTTTTTTTTTTTTTTTGTTTTTTTTTTTATTTATTTAGCTTTTTTATTTTATTTTTAAACTGTTCCTTCCATTTTTTTTCTTTGTTATGATTTTTATTGTTATCTCAGGGAATGTAAATATCCCCTATGATAGCAATAGGCAGTGACAGGTACTCTTTTTTTGAAAAAATTGGGGTCTATTAGACCCTAGATCTTTCCTCTGCCCTCAAAGCATCTGACCACACCAAGATTGGTGTGATAAAATGCTTTCCCAATTTCCCAATGGCGCGGTTTATATCCGGGAGGGGGGACATTCCCTCCCACTGCTTGTAAAAGCAGTCTAGAGGCTAATTACCCGCTAGAATTGCTTTTACATGAAAGCCGATCACTGGCTGAAAAGAATGATACCAAGATGATACCTAAACCTGCAGGCATCATTCTGGTATAACCATTCAAAGTCCAGCAACATACTGGACATATATTGTAATCTTTTTTTTTTCATGCAGCCTCTTGGCTGAACGAAAAAAAGAGATTGATTGGTGGGTATGCCCACCATTAGAATACCTCCCTTCATCCACCCACTTCTAATGATGGGCATACATGCACCATTTATATATGCCGATGCATGGGGGCATCCTCCCGCAAAAGTTATGCCGTGTACACACGGTCGGAATTTCGACCGTATGTACGTGGCATTAGGAGCCAATCGCTCCTCCCCCCCTGCTGCCCCCATGCTTCGGCATATATGCTCTTTTTTTTAACTGTGGTGGTGAAATCACCTCCTACAGTGTTGGAGTCGCGTCTTTATGTATCGTGGGAGCAAACGCTGTTGCTGTCAAGATAAATAAATCCGCGTTGCAACTGAATGGCGCACCTGAAAACAAAAAAAATGCTTAACACTAAAACACAGTAAACAAAATTACATACCTGAAAAGCAAGCATGATAAAACATGATAAAACATAATAAAACATTGCAGAATAGAATGGAGTAAAAAAAGAGCAACAATAGAGAGAGAATAGAGTGAGAGAGAGAACAATAAAACGACAACTATTTTATTTTTTTTTATTTTTTTGAGATTCACAGGTAAAAAAGCTCCTGACTGAAGCGACTGAATCAAAACGCTACCACAAAAAAACTGTTAGCGATCGCAGGGATCAGGCCTGACTCTGCGAACGCTGCAGTTATGTGTGCTTAGTGTTTTGTAAGTGACAGTGATCGATCGATACTGCACTTGGGTGGGCTGGGGGCTGGGCGGAGGGGGAAAACGCAGGTGCTAGCAGGTATCTGGGCTGATCCCGCTAACAATGCGTTTTTTTTTGGAACCCTAAACTGCTGGGACGCTAGTATAGATCTGATCAGATCAGATATTGATCTGTTCAGATACTGTGCCACTAAGGGAGGTGTATGCTTTGTGCGTGGGTGTTTGCGGTACTGGCACTAACCTGGGGCGACGCAGACCTTATTTGACCCTAAAACCTAATTGATATCACCCGCCGGGCGATCAGGGGGTTAAACCGTTATTGGGTAATAAATGGCGGGTGCCCTGACAGTATAAAAAACAAGCTAACTAACCAGCGTCACCCGTAACAGTAATACAAAAAAAAACTGGTTACCTATCGACACTAATGCAGCGATCAGAAAAACGATCGCTTAGTGACACTGGCAAAAGGGGGTGAAAGGGTTAACTAGGGGCAATCAGGGGGTTAAACCTTTATTAGGTAATATATGGGGGTACCTGACGCTATATAAAAACCTGACGGGGAACCTAAATAACGAAATAACTAACTGGCTAACCAGCGTCACCAGTGACAGTTATACAGTGATCACTGGTGAAAGGGTTAACTCTAGGGGCAATCAGGGGGTTAAAACCTTTATTTAGGTTGTAATATGGGGGTACCTGACCTATAAACCTATTTATGAACCTATATAAACATGGCGGTTACCTAAAAAAAAAAAATGGTTACCTAGCGACACTAATGCAGCGATCAGAAAAACGATCGCTTAGTGACACTGGCAAAAGGGGGTGAAAGGGTTAACTAGGGGCAATCAGGGGGTTAAAACCTTTATTAGGTAATATATGGGGGTACCTGACGCTATATAAAAACCTGACGGGGAACCTAAATAACGAAATAACTAACTGGCTAACCAGCGTCACCAGTGACAGTTATACAGTGATCACTGGTGAAAGGGTTAACTCTAGGGGCAATCAAGGGGTTAAAACCTTTATTTAGGTTGTAATATGGGGGTACCTGACCTATAAAACTATTTATGAACCTATATAAACATGGCGGTTACCTAAAAAAAAAAAAATGGTTACCTAGCGACAGCAGTGACACTAATACAGCGATCAGAAAAACGATCGCTTAGTGACACTGGCAAAAGGGGGTGAAAGGGTTACCTGGGGGGCAATCAAGGGGTTAAACCTTTATTAGGGGGGGTAGGGGGCTACCTTGGACCTAAAACTAACTGCCCTGACAGTTATTACAGTCACACTGACACTAAATGCAGTGATCAGTAAAAAAAATGATCACTGCAATTAGTGACACTGTGACTGGGGGGGGAGGGGGTGATCTGGGGGGTGATCAGGGGGTGACAGGGGGGTGGAATATGTGCCTAACTGTACTGGTGTCAGTGTACTGTTGTGCACTAACCTTAACATGTTCGCCGCTCGGCGTCTCCGGTCACATAGACCGGCGCACCGAGCGTGACATCACTTCCGCCTTCCTGTCTATACAATAGACAGGAAGGGGAAGTTTCTCATTGGCCAGGAGCGATCGCGAGGGGGTGGCCAGAAACCACTGGCCGTCCCCTCGTCCCGGATCGCTCCTGAAGCGATCCCGACCGTCCCCGCCGGCGGAGGGGGGTCCGATCGGACCCCCCAACCGCCGGAAGAATGTCACGTACAGGTACGTGATTCTGCCTGTACGTGCCATTCTGCCGACGTATATATACAGGGGGCGGTCGGCAAGTGGTTAATAAGAACGAAACACCTGATCAAAAAAATAAAAGAAAGGATAAAATGAGGGCTTTTTTTTAGAAGAGATAGATCTAAAAGGAATCCGGGCCCGGGTGGCCTAACAACACAATACTACAGAAAGTTTTCTGTAGTATTCTGGTCCCAAAATTGTGCACATATATTAATGAGATAGGCACAAAGTGGGCAATAAGGAAGGAGGCTTTAGAGGTGGCCATAGTCATAATACCGAAAGAGGGAAAGGACGCTACACTTTGCTCGAGTTATAGGCCAATTTCATTGTTAAATGACAACATCAAGTTGTTTGCCAAGGTAATGGCGGGAAGGTTGAGACCACTAATGAGTGAGCTAGTACATACTGATCAGACTGGTTTCATACCCGGAAGAGAATGTGGGGACAATGGAATCAGGACATTGCTGGTGATGCACAAAATAAAGGAGTCCGGGACCCCCAGTCTACTGATGCTGAAAAATAATTTGACAGGGTAGGCTGGGGGTTCATGAAAGAGGCCCTTGCGGGGAGGGTTATAGGGAATAGATATATGAAGTGGCTGGGCGCACTTTACGAACACCCCACAGCAAGGATGAAAGTGAATGGCGCTGTGTCAGGAATCTTTGAAATGTACAATGGTTCTAGACAAGGGTGCCCCCATCCCCTCTACTGTTTGTACTGTCACTTGAACCATTGCTGGCGAAAATACGTCAGGATGTGAACAATAGGGGGCTTAGGTTGGGAGAAGAGGAACATAAGTTGGCAGCATATGCCGACGATATACTGTTTTTTGTGACCTGCCTGAGGATAACTCTGCCCAATTTAATGAAAAACCTGAAACAGTATGGAGAATGCTTGAATTTTAAAATAAACCCGGCAAAGTTTGAGATCCTAAACATGGGGGTCCCACTAGAGGAGGCACTGATATAACAGGAGGAGTTCCCATTTATTTGGAGAGAGAAAGAGCTAAAATATCTAGGGGTTAAGATTACAACACATATGGATATGTTGTACCAGTCAAACTTCCTGCCAATGCTGAATGAAATTAAAAAGGACTTAAGCAAGATAGAATCAAGACATGTGTCTTGGTTGGGGAGAATTAATATATTTAAAATGAGTCTTTTGCCAAAGATCATGTACCAATTTCAGATGCTGCCGATCCCTCTCCTACAAGCATACTTTAAAACATGGAAAACAATACTCCTTAGGTATATTTGGAATGGGGAAAAAAATCAAGAATAAGTCTACTGCCTTGTACACAGGGTCGGACATTCCGACGACAAAATCCGTCAGATTTTTTCAGACGGATTTTGGCCAAAACTTGTCTTGTATACACGCGGTCGCACCAAGTTGTCGGAAAATCCGATCGTTCGGAACGAGGTGACGTACAACACGTACGACGGGACTACGTAGAGGCCAGTAGCCAATAGCTTTCGTCTCCAAATGTATTCTGAGCATGCGTGGCACTTTTTGCGTCCGAATTCTATACACACGATCGGAAAAAGTCTGCTCGGATTTTGTTGTCGGAAAGTTTTAGGTCCTTCTCTCAAATTTTTAGGTCCGAAATTCCGACGGAAAAAGTCCGCTAGACACTACACGACGGGATTTTCCGACAACATAATCCGATCTGACTTTTTCTATCGAATTGTCCGACCGACCGGATTTTCCGACAACATAATCCGATCTGACTTTTTCCATCGAAATGTCCGACCGTGTGTATTGGGCATACAAATACTAACTAGAGATAGAAAGCTAGGGGGTCTGGGAGGTCCAGACCTAAATAACTACTATATAGCGGTCCTCCTTGCACGAGTCATCGACTGGGCAAAAAATAATAAAAATAAAAGATGGGTAGAACTGGAAAATACATATAGCAAGACGGAGTTAGGGTCTTACAGGAAAACTGTATGTTTCTATAGAGAAGCAGGAATGGGTAAGACGGAAATTATGTTATTAAACCTGAGTAAATCCTGTATATGTTTTAAAGAATAATAATAACAATAAAAGAAATTGAAAATGCACATATAATGTTACAATTGCAAAATTTCTTTCCCAAGTGCTGCTGTACTGACAATTCATAAAGTGCTGAAATGATTGATATCCACACAGATGACAACGTGCTCTAAACCCCCCCCCCCCCCCCCTTGTGGTTAGAATCACCAGATCCAATGGACCCCTCAAGCAATACTGCGTTGTGGGTCAAACAGGCTTAGTCTGGTGAGCAGGGTGATGAGATGCCAACTCCAGGATACAATCCTTCTGTTGATGTTTCAAACTTGGACATAAGGAGAAAGAGCCCACATAGTATAGATCATCTTGTTTATTCAGTAGAAATCAAGCTTACAAAGTTCCATAGTAAAAAAACGACGGATGTAGCATCAAAAGACAGTCTGCTAGTTCCAGGAAGCAGCAGGTTCTCTCACAACCTTATCTGTATTCAAACATGGGACGTGATGCCACTGCGCTGCCGTAGTCTGCCTCTGATGCATTTCACCCCTCCCACAGTGCTTTAACATAACATTATACCCATCTTCCAAAATTCTTATTTCGAATAGAATAGAAAAGAATAGAGTAGAATAGAAAAGAATGTAATAGAATAAATATGAATTCGACTAAATAAAACAAATTCCAAAAATTAATTAAACTAATTTAACTAAACATATTTATGTAAATAAATCGAAACAAAACTAATATTTTCGTTCTGCACATGTCTATATTTTTTACTTTTACATTTAGATTTCTCTAAATACAGCAGGAGCATCCCAATCTGAATAAACTCAATTTGAAATACAGGATTTTTAGGTAGTAGAGCTGCAACATCTGATTTTTTTTTATCAAGCGTTATATATCTGAATATATTATATCTGGGTTTGAAAGAAAGAGTTCCTTATTAAAGCAGAATTCCAGTCCCCCAATTCAATTTTTTTTTATGACTCCACTTCAACTTGCTCCACCTTATATGCAGTCTTTAGATAGTGTTATCACTGTAGTACTTTTTATTTTTGTTTAAATTCAATAAAAGTACCTGGATCTCAGAAGCTGGCAGGGTCCATCTCCACTGTGGGCTTCTGAAGCCCTCCTGTATCTATTTTCAGGAATCGGTGCAGCTGGTTACCCAGCAAGCACCTCCCGATCTCACGCCTGCACAGTAATGCCATCGCATGGAGCTCGTTCTACTCATTTCCTGATGGGAAATAGCGTGAGATTTTGGTATTAGGCAACTCCCAAGGACTCCTGGAAAACATGACGCCGATATCCCAGGTGACTAGGGATGAGCCGAACACCCCCGGGTTCGGTTCGCACCAGAACCTGCGAACTGAAAGTTTGCGCGAACATTCGAACCCTATTAGTTACAATGGACGCGAACGTTCGAAATCTGAAGTGCTAATTATAACGGCCAATATGCATGTTAATGTCATAAAAGAGGTTTGGGGACCCGGGTCCTGCCCCAGGGGACATGTATCAATGCAAAAAGAAGTTTTAAAAACTGAAGTTTTTTCGGGAGCAGTCATTTTAATGATGCATAAAGTGAAAAAAAAAAGTGAAATATTCCTTTAAATATGGTACCTGGGGGTGTCTAAAGTATGCCTTTGAAGTGGCATGTGTTTCCCGTGTTTAGAACTGTCCCTGCAAAAAATGACATTTGTAAAGGAAAAAAAGAAGCCATTTAAAACTGCTTGCGGCTTTAATGTCATGTCTTGTCCTGGCAATATGGATGAAAATCTTTGAGAAAAATGGCATGGCTACCCCATCACCCCCCCCCCCCCCCCCCCCCCACCGAGCCCATTACCAGCCCCTTTGGGTCTTGTATGGATATTAAGGGGAACCCCGAACCCAAAATAAAACCCTATACCTACAACCCTATATACTCTGAACAGCAGTATACAGGCGGTGCAAACAAGACAGGGACTGTAGGTTTGTTCTTAAGTAGAATCTGTTTGTAATTTTGAACAGGTACATTTTTAAGTGTAGCTCCATCCAAAAAAATCTGAAAGCTTTTTGGAGAACATAGGGAAGGGTTATCACCCCTGTAACATTTGTTTTGCTGTCTGTGCACCTGTTTAGAACATTTCACCTCACTTTCCGTCCCAATGACAAATATTTTTGGAAAAGTGGGGTTTTTATTGAAACAAGGATTGGTGATAATGCATCAGTAGAGAGGAGATACCTTTTTCCCAAATTAAATCTAACAGGATAGAATTTCCCTTCCTAGGAGTAGATTTCCTCTCACTTCCTGTTTTCTCCTTCCGTTTGCAAGTAGGAGTCGTTTCTAAGTTGGATGTTTGAAAGTAGGGGCCTGCCGTATATACTCTGCAGAAATTTGCCCCATTAGATGTTGGTGTTGCCACAACACTGTAAGCCCTCACAGTTACTCTTGGTGGGCACAGGAATGGGCCCTGCTGTGAATTATTAGATCAAGATTTGTAATTGCATGCACCTGTTGAACAGGGGCAGAAAAATTGGGCCTTTGGTGGTGGTGGTGGTGGTGGTGGACGGTGTTGCCACAACACTGTAAGCCCTCACAGTTACTCTTGGTGGGCACAGGAATGGGCCCTGCTGTGAATTATTAGATTAATATTTGTAATTACACGCCCCTGTTAAACAGGGGCTGAAAAATTGGTCCTTAGGTGCTGGTGCCACAACACTGCAACCCCTCACAGATACTGTACTTGGAGCACAGCAATCAGACCTGTTGCAAAGCATTGCATAAAAATTGTAATTACACGCCCCTGTTAAACAGGGGCTGAAAAATTGTGCCTTAGGTGCAGGTGCCACAACACTGCAACCCCTCACAGATACTGTACTTGGAGCACAGCAATCAGACCTGTTGCAAAGCATTGCATAAAAAAATTGTAATTACACGCCCCTGTTAAACAGGGGCTGAAAATTGGGCCTTAGGCACTGGTGGTGGCACCCAGAAACAAAAATGTTCTTCCAAGCTATCATCACCAGGATCATTGAGGAGGAAGAGGATAGTCAGTCAACATAACAGGACAGTCACTCAGCATAGGCAGTCTTGAAGAGATGTGACATTTCAAAATAAATTATTCTGTTATATCAGCTTCATGTGCCTGACAGCTGGTGCTGATCCAAGACTGATTCATCTTTATGAAGGTCAGTCGATCATCCGAGTCGGTGGACAGGTGCACCCTGTGATCGGTGACAAAGCCTCCAGCAGCACTGAATGTGTGTTCAGAAAGAACGCTGGAGGCAGGACAGGCCAGTAGCTCAATTGCATACTGTGCAAGCTCTGGCCAGTGATCCATCCTCAAGACCCAGTAAGCCAGAGGATTTTCGGTGGGAAAAGTGTCCAAGTCTGACCTTGCCCCTGGGTATTCCTGCACCATGTATATCAGATGCTGGCGATGGTTGCTGGAACCAATCATACCTTGGGGCTGCGGACTAAAAAAATTGTCTGAACGCATCGGTCAGACATCCACCTTCCCCACCGCTCCTTCTGTTACTGACCGAAGCCTCAGCAACTCGTCGTCCAGGACCAGGAGTTTGTAACCTCCCAGTCTCTGGGAACGCATTGCACAGACCTTTCTGCAAGGCCTCCAGGAGATGTCTCATCCTCTGCTCCCTCTGCGACGGCAAGATAAGGTCCGCAACCAGCCAGTAATAGCCCCTCTCCTTGATCCGAAGAATACGGGGATCCTTCCGAAGTATCAGAGACGTACTTACCGAGACCGAGATGCTGAGAGCGGTTCACCCTTGCGACCCGGCGCAATCTGCCCCCTGGAGGTGAGACAGGGAACAAACGGCACCAGGAGGCACAGGTTACCTCCGGCAGGTGGAACTGGTGGGATGCCCGGAGGAGATGAGGACCTGGCCTGGGCAGACCGGCAGATGGCAGGAAGAAGAGGCAGGAGCCCAAACACCTGGCTGAGGGACTGACACCGGTCACTGAGCAGCCAGCAGCTATGTAAGTCCAGAGAGCAGGCCGGGGGTCAAACACAGGTTTAATGGTAAGTCCGTGAAGGCAAGCAGAGGGTCAAACACAGGATCAGGCAGCAAAGTCCGTGGAGGCAAGCAGAGGGTCAAACACAGGATCAGGCAGCAAAGTCCGTTAACAAGCCAGGGGGTCAAACACAGGAGAAGGCAGCGACAGTCCGTTTAAACAAGCCAAGGGTCAGGGTACAGGATCAGATCTGGTTTTTACACAGGAGACACACAGGCACTGAGCTGGAAAGACAGACCAGCAAAGTGCCTGTGCGTCAGGCAGCTTTTATAGGCGCCCAGTGGACGCTAATTGCGCGCCATGGCGCACAAACATGCGCCAGTGCGCATGCGCGAGCGCCGGACCGCCGAGCCGCGAGTGCGCACTGGAGAGCGGGACGCTCGTCCGGCGCTGGGTCCCTGACAGTGCCCCCCTCCGAGGGGTGGCCTCTGGACACCCAAACTGGCCATTAATTCAGGATGCGCCTGATGGAATGCCTGGATCAAACGTGGGGCGTGTAGGTTCCTTGAGGGTTCCCATGAATTGTCCTCGGGAGGGTAACCCTTCCACTTGATCAGATATTGAAGCTGCCTGCCCTTTTTTCTGCAACTCAGGATTTCCTCCACCTCAAACTCCTTCTCGCCTTCGACCAAAACAGGAGGAGGAGGTGGTTTTTCTCTGCCAGGGAAAGGGCTGGGAGTGGTAGGTTTCAAGAGGGAGGCATGAAAAACAGGATGGATCCTATAACTTGGAGGTAAATCAAGTTCGAAGGCCACAGGGTTCACTATCCTTTTGACCCTGAATGGGCCAATGAACCTTGGCCCCAATTTCCGGGAGGGAACAGGTAGTTTCAGATTGGAGGAGGACAGCCAGACCTCTTCGTTGACCCCAAATGCCGGATTCTCTTTTCTCCCCTTGTTAAAGTGCTTGCTGTACCCTTCTTGGGCTTCCTGCATGCATTTTTGCAATTTTTGGAAATTGACCTGTAAAGACTCCACACGATCTTGAGCTGCAGGGACAGAGTTTTCCGGGGGAGATTCTGGAAGAAAAGAGGGATGGAAGCCAGAGTTGGCCCAGAAGGGTGTTTGCTTGGTGGCGGAATGGATGGAGTTGTTATACGCGAATTCAGCGTAGGGTAAGAGGGTGGACCAGTCATTTTGGGAATCGGAGCAGAAGCAACGGAGGTACTGTTCCAGTGTCTGGTTGGTCCTTTCCGTTTGGCCGTTGCTCTGGGGATGGTAGGCGGACGACAAGCAGATCTTAATTTCAAGGGACTTGCATAATTCCTTCCAAAACTTTGACGTAAACTGGGTACCCCTGTCAGACGTGATGCTCTTGGGCACTCCATGAAGTCTTACGATCTCTTTAAAGAATACGTCAGCCGTGGTGGAGGCGGACGGAGTACCCACCAGAGGGATAAAATGTGCCATCTTAGAGAGCCGGTCCACGATGACAAGAATGGTGGTATATCCCCTGGAAGGGGGTAACTCCACGATAAAATCCATGGAGACTTCTGCCCATGGGCGATCCGGGATGGGTAGTGGTCTTAGTAGCCCCCAGGACTTTGTCTTAGGTCCTTTGCTGCGCTGGCAAGAGACGCAGAAGGCGACATAGCCCTTACAGTCCTGCCTCCAGCCTGGCCACCAAAAGGAACGGGAGATAAGCTCCGAGGTTTTCCTGGAACCAAAATGACCTGCCAACTTGTGGTCATGGAAGGTTTCAAGTACGAGAGGTCTTACCCCCAGTGGGACGAAGATTTTTTCCCCAGACCACAGGAGATCATCGTGCTTGGTCAGAGAGAGGTTGGTAGGGGCCTGGTCGTGTTCGGTAGCAGTTTTGATCGTAGTCATAAGATCCACCTGAGTAAGTAGGCCGAAGTTTTGTGGAGTTAAGATAGTGCTGGGTTTGGTTTCTTGGGGAGACTCTAGGAACATGCGGGAGAGCGCATCGGCCTTTCCGTTCTTGGAGCCTGGCCTGTAGGCAATGAGAAAATTAAATCTTGAAAAGAAGAGGGCCCACCTAGCCTGCCTGGGTCTCAGTCGTTTGGCTGTCCTGAGGTACTCAAGATTCTTATGGTCGGTCCAGACCATAACAGGGTGAGACGCCCCCTCCAGGAGGTACCGCCACTCTTCAAGGGCAAATTTAATGGCTAGTAGTTCCCTATCCCCCACATCATAATTCCTCTCTGGTGGGCTCAGCTTTCGGGAGGCAAAGGCCACCGGGTGAAGGAGGGCCTTGGCGCCCTGGCGCTGGGAGAGGATGGCACCGAGAGCAGTCTCGGAAGCATCCACCTCCAAAACAAAGGGCAATGCGGGATCTGGGTGCCGTAAGATCGGGGCGGAGGAGAACAAGGACTTCAACTGGGTGAAGGCCGCCTGGGCTTCTGGGGACCAGCTGAACCGACTGTGTTGGTGGGTGAGTAGGGTGATTGGTGCCAAGATGGAGGAGAAGCCCACGATAAACCCCCGATAGAAGTTGGCAAACCCGATAAACCTCTGAACTCCCTTTTTATCCTTGGGGGCCGGCCAATCTTGAATGGCTTGCACCTTTTGCGGGACCATGGCGACCCCATTGGTAGAGATGACAAATCCCAGGAACTGTACAGTGGACCTCTCGAACTCACATTTCTCTGCCTTGAGGTAAAGTTTGTGTTGCCTGAGGATGGTGAGGACTATTTTAACGTGCGTTCGGTGGAGTTCAGGAGTGGCAGAGAAAATGAGTATGTCATCCAGGTAGACCACTAGGAAGTCATCCAAGTATCTTCGGAAAATGTCATTCACTAAGTGTTGGAATGTCGCCGGGGCATTACAGAGCCCGAATGGCATTACAAGGTACTCGTAGTGCCCGAACCTTGATCTAAAAGCGGTCTTCCACTCATCACCCGCCCTGATCCGTATGAGGTTGTAGGCCCCTCGGAGGTCAAGTTTAGAGAAGATCTGTGCAGACCGAAACCGCTGGAACAGTTCGGGGATGAGGGGAAGAGGGTACCTGTTCTTAATGGTAATTTTGTTGATTTCTCTATAGTCGATACAGGGCCTCAGGGAGCCGTCCTTCTTCTCAACAAAGAAAATGCCGGCTCCAGCAGGTGAAGAGGAAGGACGGATGAACCCTTTGGCCAGGTTCTCATCAATGTAAGTTTTGAGAGTTGCCAACTCGGCTTCGGACAGAGGAAAAATACGGCCGAAGGGGACCGCCGCACCGGGCAAGAGATCTATAGGACAGTCATAGGGTCGGTGAGGTGGCAGGCGGTCGGCCTGTTGTTTGTCAAAGACGTCCCTAAATTCCAGGTAGACAGGTGGGACGTGTTTCAGGCTGTCGGGTACTGGTACTAGAGCCGAGCAGGAAGCCGGGGTTGAGGGGGAGCAGTTTAGGGAACAGTATTGGGAGGGGAAGGAGACCTCCTTCGTCCGCCAGTTAATCAGGGGTTCATGTGCCTGCAACCAAGGGAGCCCCAAGATGATGGGGAACATGGGAGACGGAATGATATCCAAGCGGAGGAGCTCTTTATGGCCAGAATCGGTGGTGACAAGAATGGGGTTGGTTTCTGAAGTGATCAAGCCGGAGCGCGGAAGGGATCCATCGGCTAGGTGAACCTGGAGGCACTGCTTCTTGGGGACAAGGGGAAGCTGGAGCCGGGCAGCGAGAGAGGAATCCAAGAAGCAGCTGCAAGCCCCGGAATCAATTATGGCCGGGAGGCGGACCTCCTTTCCCGTAAGCTGCAAAGAGATAAAGAGGGTAATGTACGTTTGGGACAGACCGGAAACCTGGTAGTTAAAGTTAAACTTGGGAAGGGACTTACTAGGCCTAATGGGGCAGGTGCGAAGGTAGTGCCCGGAACCTCCGCAATAAAGGCACAGGTTGGCCTGTCGCCTGTGTAAACGCTCCTCTGGGGTCAGAGGGGCGCGGACCAGGCCTAACTGCATGGGTTCGATTCCGGAAGAGGCCACAGGTGGTGAATGAAATGGAGGCTGGGCAGGACTCGGCTTGGGTAGCATCCAACTGGGACGAGGCGTCTGGAAACGTTCAGCGCGGCGTTCACGCAAGCGCCTGTCAATCTTGGTGACCGCTTGTATGAGGTCCTCCAGAGATTCCGGGACATCAATCCGGGCAAGTTCATCCTTAAGAGTGTCGGAAAGTCCTTGGCGGAACTGATATTTAAGGGCCGGCCCATTCCAGCCGGTGTCGGCTGACCACTTTCTGAATTCGGCAGTGTAGTCTTCAACCGGTCTCCGGCCTTGTGAGAGGTTGTGCAGGGTGGTTTCAGCGGTGGCCCCCTTCTGGGGATCGTCGTAGAGCTGACCCATGCTTTCAAAGAAAGTATCAACTGAGTTCAACACAGGATCCCTCTGTTCCATTAGGCTATGGGCCCACGCCTGGGGTTCCTCGGCCAGGAGAGAGATGATGAACCCCACCTTCACCACTTCAGAGGAGAAGGTTCTGGGCTGCAGGGCCAGGTACAGGGTGCAGGCATTCTTAAAAGCCCTGAATCTCTTTCGGTCGCCAGAGAAACGTTCAGGTGTAGGCACCCTAGGTTCAGGGGAGGCCACGACCACTGTGGGGTTGATGGGAGCTGCCGACGGGGGAACCCCGCTGAAGGTGGCTGAGTTGCCAGCTGCAGGGGCAGATGGCCCGGTCAATTGCTGTAGGCGGCTGTCAATTTGGGTGTAGCCCATTTGTAGTTTTTGGACAGCCTCAGTAAGTGCCGCCATCTGCTGACACAGGATCTCAAGGGGAGAACACACTCTGTCGGTCTCGGACATGGCTGGTCTGTACTATCAGAGACGTACTTACCGAGACCGAGATGCTGAGAGCGGTTCACCCTTGCGACCCGGCGCAATCTGCCCCTGGAGGTGAGACAGGGAACAAACGGCACCAGGAGGCACAGGTTACCTCCGGCAGGTGGAACTGGTGGGATGCCCGGAGGAGATGAGGACCTGGCCTGGGCAGACCGGCAGATGGCAGGAAGAAGAGGCAGGAGCCCAAACACCTGGCTGAGGGACTGACACCGGTCACTGAGCAGCCAGCAGCTATGTAAGTCCGGAGAGCAGGCCGGGGGTCAAACACAGGTTTAATGGTATGTCCGTGGAGGCAAGCAGAGGGTCAAACACAGGATCAGGCAGCAAAGTCCGTGGAGGAAAGCAGAGGGTCAAACACAGGATCAGGCAGCAAAGTCCGTGGAGGCAAGCAGAGGGTCAAACACAGGATCAGGCAGCAAAGTCCGTGGAGGCAAGCAGAGGGTCAAACACAGGATCAGGCAGCAAAGTCCGTTAACAAGCCAGGGGGTCAAACACAGGAGAAGGCAGCGACAGTCCGTTTAAACAAGCCAAGGGTCAGGGTACAGGATCAGATCTGGTTTTTACACAGGAGACACACAGGCACTGAGCTGGAAAGACAGACCAGCAAAGTGCCTGTGCGTCAGGCAGCTTTTATAGGCGCCCAGTGGACGCTAATTGCGCGCCATGGCGCACAAACGTGCGCCAGTGCGCATGCGCGAGCGCCGGACCGCCGAGCCGCGAGTGCGCATGCGCCGGAGAGCCGGGCCGCCGCGCATGCGCACTGGAGAGCGGGCCGCTCGTCCGGCGCTGGGTCCCTGACACAAAGGCTTTGCAGGATCAGGGAGGCCATACAACGTAGGTTAGCTGAGGCATTCGGTCCGGAGTCTTCTGGGTCACTGAGGACGACATGATCCGCAGCCACCTCCTCCCAGCCACGTACAAGTCCACTGGTTTCTTGGGACTGTAAATCATCCCTAAAAGACTGCTGCTGCTGATGCTGAGTGCCAGGCTCCACCTCCATGCTGACACAATCCTCCTCCTCCTCCTCCTCATCCTCTTCCTGTGTGATGGGTGGGAGAGAAGGAACACTGTCTGGATAAAGGGGGCCTTGAGAGGCAAGGAAGTCCTCCTCTTCCTTCCTCTGTTCTGCCTCAAGTGCCCTGTCCATTATTCCACGCAGCGTATGCTCCAACAGGTGGACAAGAGGTACAGTGTCACTGATGCATGCACTGTCACTGCTCACCATCCTCGTGACCTCCTCAAATGGTGACAGGACAGTGCATGCATCCCTGATCATGCTCCACTGGCGTGGGGAAAAAAATCTGAGCTCCCCTGACCCTGTCCTGTTGCCGTAGTCGCACAGGTACTCATTGATGGCCCTCTGCTGCGTGTGCAGTCGCTGCAGCATGGCCAACGTTGAGTTCCACCTGGTGGGCATGTCACATATAAGGCGGTTCTTGGGCAGGTTCAACTCCTTTTGCAGCTCAGCCAGCCGAGCACTGGCAGTATATGATCGGCGGAAATGTACACAGACTTTCCTGGCCTGCCTCAGGACATCCTGTAAGCCTGGGTACCTGCCCAAGAACCGCTACACCACCAGGTTAAGGACGTGAGCCATACAGGGCACTCGGGTTAGCTGTCCCTGTCACAGGGCGGAGAGGAGGTTGGTGCCATTGTCACAAACCACCATTCCTGGCTTAAGCTGACATGGCGTCAACCACCTCTCGGCCTGCCCCTGCAGAGCTGACAGAACCTCTGCCCCAGTGTGGCTCCTGTCCCCCAAACACATCAGCTCAAGCACGGCATGGCATCTTTTTGCCTGCGCACTTGCGTAGCCCTTTGGACGCCTACGGAGCACCGCTGGTTCCGAGGACAGAGCACTCGAAGAGGCCATGGAGGAAGAAGAAGAGGAGGGGGTGGAGGAGAGAGGTGTGTCACAACCAGTAGTAGCATTTTGGAGGCGTGGTGGCGGAACAACCTCCAACACTACTGCACCTTGTCCTGCATCCTTCCCAGCTGCCAAAAGAGTGACCCAATGGGCCGTGAAAGACAGGTAACGTCCCTGTCCATGCCTGCTGGACCATGAGTCAGCGGTAATATGCACTTTACCACTGACCGCCCTGTCCAGCGAGGCATGGACATTGCCTTCCACAGGCCGGTAGAGAGCCGGAATCGCCTTCCGTGAGTAAAATACATACCAAATCGCAGCCTTCGATCAACAAACCAAAATCACCTTCGCATCCCCAAAGCCCGCTACAAATCGAAGGGAGAACGAAGATTCGCAGTACAGGGACCTCGGCTATGGAATGCTCTACCAAACAACATCCGCTTGGAAGAAAACCATCAGGCCTTCAGGAAAAAACTCAAGACCCACCTCTTCTAAACATGGCATCACAAGAGCAGACAAGCGCCTTGAGGCGATTCAGTTCGCAGTTGCAGCGCTATACAAATCATTCATTCATTCAAAAAGTGGCATTTGGGAACCTGCCACTGAGGAACCGCACATTGAACAAACTCACGTTAGGGGGCAGAGTCTACCAACTGAAAAGGCAGCAGTTGAAGTGCTAGCAATTTAGCCAAGCTAGCATTCAACCGTTGGGCATGTGGATGGCTGGGAGTAAACTTCTTTCGACGGTCCAGCAGCTGGGGCAGGGAAATTCGCCTGGTACAATCGGACGTCGGTGTACTGCTAGCAGAGTGCCCGCAAGTACTTGGCTGTGACACACCTAATTCTACACCTTCATTCCTCTCAGTGCAGCTTTCAGAGAGGACTGAAGGTATAGTGGGGTTGGAGATCCCAGCTGATGAGGAGCAAGGAGAGGTCCGCTTTGTTCTTTGGTGTGGGTCTTTAATGTGCGCTTGCCAACGAGCTGCATGGCAGGTCGACATATGTCTGGTCATGCTTGTGGTGCCCAAGCTGCTGATGTTTTGGCCACACGAGATACGCTTGAGACATATGTTGCAAATAGCAGTGGTGCGATCTGATGCACTCGTCTCAAAAAAGGCCCACACCAAAGAACTTTTGTAATAACGTGCAGAGGCAGCACCCTGCACAGGCGGAGCTCTGCGGTGTGATTCAGTTGGTGTGCTGGCCTCAAGCTGACCCCCGGAGGGCATCCTGCCTCGTTGGAGATGTGCCGCCTCCTCCTCCTCCTCCTCTCTCCGTTCAGGCACCCACGTGGAGTCAGTGACCTCATCATCCCCTCCCTCTTCACCACTGGAGCAAACCTGGCAGTAAGCTGCAGCTGGTGGAACATGACTGCCAGATTGCTGTCCTTGAGCATCCCCTCTCTCTGCGCTCACGCTACTGCCTTCCTCTAGCTGGGTATTATCATCCGAGCCTTCAAAACGCTGGGCATCCTCCTGGAGCATGTACCCAACACTGTGCTTAAACAGTTCGGGGACTTCTCAGGAGGACATGGTGGGTGTAAGGAAGGGGTGACTGATGATGACATTGAGTACGCGTTGGCAGCTGCTTTGCCAGTACCCTGAGCTTGGGTGAGAGAGGATGAGGAGGATGAGGAGGGCTTGGTCATCCACTCTACCAAGCCTTCGGCATGATGAGGCTCAACATGTCCAGCTGCCGAAAATAAGGACAAGCGTGTCCCATGGCCATGTGCTGATGACGGTGCACCACGTCCACGACCAGCACTGTTGTCTCTAGACACAGAGCCTGCTTGCCCTGTTTTCTTGGCTCGTGACTGTCTGCCTCTCCTTGTTGGTCTTCCAGACATTGTAATGGGTAGTGTATATTGTGCTGGAGTCACACAGCACACCCACTAACTCCTGCAGATGGCTGCCTTAGATGACAACAGGCCAGAAGGGCAGATACAGGGTAATGTGGTTTAGTGTGCTGTGTTATAGTCACAGAGCACACACACACACACACACTCCTGCAGATGGCTGCCTCGCTGGCTAGCTGGCTGCCTGCCTAAGATGACAACACGCCAGAAGAGCAGATACAGCGTTATGTGGTTTAGTGTGCTGTGCTATAGTCACAGAGCACACACACACACACACACACACACACACACTCCTGCAGATGGCTGACTGGCTGGCTAGCTGGCTGCCTGCCTTAGATGACAACACACTAGAAGAGCAGATACAGCGTAATGTGGTTTAGTGTGCTGTGCTATAGTCACAGAGCACACACACACACACACTGCTGCAGATGGCTGACTGGCTGGCTAGCTGGCTGCCTGCCTTAGATGACAACACGCCAGAAGAGCAGATACAGTTTAATGTGGTTTAATGTGCTGTGCTATAGTCACAGAGAACACACACACACACACACACACTGCTGCAGATTGCTGACTGGCTGGCTAGCTGACTGCCTGCCTTAGATGACAACACACCAGAAGAGCAGATACAGCACAATGATGTTTAGTGTGCTATGCTATATTCACATAGCACACAAACACACACACACACACTGCTGCAGATGGCTGACTGGCTGGCTAGCTGGCTGCCTGCCTTAGATGACAACACGCCAGAAGAGCAGATACAGCACAATGATGTTTAGTGTGCTGTGCTATAGTCACAGAGCACACACACACTGCTGCAGATTGCTGACTGGCTGGCTAGCTGACTGCCTGCCTTAGATGACAACACACCAGAAGAGCAGATACAGCACAATGATGTTTAGTGTGCTGTGCTATAGTCACAGAGCACACAAACACACACACACACTGCTGCAGATGGCTGACTGGCTGGCTAGCTGGCTGCCTGCCTTAGATAAAAACACGCCAGAAGAGCAGATACCGCGTAATGTGGTTTAGTGTGCTGTGCTATAGTCACAGAGCACACACACACACACACTCCTGCAGATGGCTGACTGGCTGGCTAGCTGGCTGCCTGCCTTAGATGACAACACGCCAGAAGAGCAGATACAGCGTAATGTGGTTTAGTGTGCTGTGCTATAGTCACAGAGCACACACACACACACTGCTGCAGATGGCTGACTGGCTGGCTAGCTGACTGCCTGCCTTAGATGACAACACGCCAGAAGAGCAGATACGGTTTAATGTGGTTTAATGTGCTGTGCTATAGTCACAAAGCACACACACACACACACACACTGCAGATGGCTGACTGGCTGGCTAGCTGGCTGCCTGCCTTAGATGACAACACGCCAGAAGAGCAGATACAGCGTAATGTGGTTTAGTGTGCTGTGCTATAGTCACAGAGCACACACACACACACACTGCTGCAGATGGCTGACTGGCTGGCTAGCTGGCTGCTTTAGATGACAACACGCCAGAAGAGCAGATACAGCGTAATGTGGTTTAGTGTGCTGTGCTATAGTCACAGAGTACACACACACACACTGCTGCAGATGGCTGACTGGCTGGCTAGCTCACTGCCTGCCTTAGATGACAACACGCCTGAAGAGCAGATACAGCGTAATGTGGTTTAGTGTGCTGTGCTATAGTCACAGAGCACACACACACACACACACACACTGCTGCAGATGGCTGACTGGCTGGCTAGCTGGCTGCCTGCCTTAGATGACAACACGCCAGAAGAGCAGATACAGCGTAATGTGGTTTAGTGTGCTGTGCTATAGTCACAGAGCACACACAAACACACACTGCTGCAGATGGCTGACTGGCTGGCTAGCTGGCTGCCTGCCTTAGATGACAACATGCCAGAAGAGCAGATACAGCGTAATGTGGTTTAGTGTGCTGTGCTATAGTCACAGAGCACACACACACACTGCTGCAGATGGCTGACTGGCTGGCTAGCTGGCTGCCTGCCTTAGATGACAACACGTCAGAAGAGCAGATACAGCGTAATGTGGTTTAGTGTGCTGTGCTATAGTCACAGAGCACACACACACCGACTCACACCGACACACACACACTGCTGCAGATTGCTTACTGGCTGGCTAGCTGGCTGCCTACCTTAGATGACAACACGCCAGAAGAGCAGATACAGCGTAATGTGGTTTAGTGTGCTGTGCTATAGTCACAGAGCACACACACACACTGCTGCAGATGGCTGACTGGCTGGCTAGCTGGTTGCCTTAGATGACAACATGCCAGAAGAGCAGATACAGGGAAAGGTGGTTTAGTGTGCTACTGCTGTGCTATATTAACACAGCACGCACACACACTAACTACTCCTGCAGACGGCTGGATTGGTAGAGATTGAGAACAGCACTGAGAAGAATAAACTACCCTGCCTATTTTTCCTCTTTCCCTACACTAATCCCCAGAATCCACAAGCAGATAATGCAGATGAATCACAACAGCAGATAATTCACAAGCAGACACTGTACAGTACAGTGCAGTCTGTCACTGTTCCTAACGCCGGAACACACTACATGAGGCCGCCGGCGCGGCGGCCTTATATAGTGTGGGGCGTGTACTAAACCCCCTAAGCTATAATTGGCCACAGGCATCCTGCCTGTGGCCAATTATTGCTCTCCTCGCCTCTGGCTCTATGATTGGCCAAGCATGCGGGGTCACAGTGCATGCTTGGCCAATCATCAGCCAGCAATGCACTGCGACTGACGCAGTGCATTGTGGACCGTTCGCATCACACGAATTTGATGCGAACGGCCCACATAGTTCTGGGCTCGACGAGCGGACGAACAGCCGATGTTCGATTCGAACATGGGTTTGAATCGATCACCAGGCCCATCCCTACAGGTGAACATGGGAAGAGCCTAATGACGTAATCTCCTAGGCGGAGGGAACAGGCAGTTCTCCAGAAACTCATAAATTACAGGTATTCTGCATTTAGAAAAAAAAAGTTACCATTTAAAAGCAAATGGAGGATGGGGATTGGATTTAGAGCAAGTGAAAAAAATGATTGGAACTCCGCTTTAAGATTCCTTATTCAGATGGATTTCCCCCAAAATTTCGACCAAAATCACTAAGTGCTTCAACCACAGCGTGAGTCCTTTACCAAACTCACTAGATAAAACTCACCAAATGGTAATGGCTGGTAAGATTATAAACCAGCGAAAAAAGCTCAGTCTCTTCTAACGCTCTTTCAGTATATTTATCGATCAAAGTCTCATCAGGCCATTCCATGTAGAGCAAGTAAGAAGAAAGAAGAGGGGAGGCTTCCCATTGTGTAAAAAAGTTTTAGAAAGCTTTATTAAAACAAACAGTATTGTACTCACAATAAGGAATTCTTTCTTTCAACACTTTTTTTTACACTTTGGAACACTATATGAACATTTACTTAAATAGTTTTTTAATAATTATTAATTATTTTCTTTTGAGATTTTGAGGTTTTTAAAGGCAATGAACTATTGTGGAAACACTTAAAGTGAAAGTAAACCCCCCTATCGTTTTCAGCCAAGGAAGTCGCCATCTTTGCCTCTGTTTAATCTTCAACTGCCACGGTGCTGCACATGTGATCCTTTATGACACCAGCCATTGGATGGTTTGACTGTTTGGTTGAGAGCACAGCCATGTGCAGTTAGCATTCCCGACATGCCTTTTTTTTAAAATGTTAAATCGATGGGTTTACTTCTGCTTTAAGGATTTTTGCACCAGATATTTGTATTTTTGCACATAATTTGTTTGCACTCATATTTTTTTGCACCTTCTTTTTTTGCTTTTTATTTGCATTTTTGCACAGTAGGAAACACATTATGAGTAGTTATATAGATTTTGCATTGTTTGGTTTCATTTTATTTATAACACATTAATGAATAGTTTAAATGGTGAGAGAACTTGCATTAATCTCTCTATTACCTACCGAACATAAATTCAGACACTTTTTTGGTTATTTGGAGATTCTGATGTAAGTGAGTAAAGACAACACAAGTTTTTGACAATTCCTTTATTAAAAAATAATGTCCCTGGCCAGTGGTTGTGGGGGTCTGAGGGTGGGGGGCTTATCTGAATCTGGAAGCCCCTTTCAACAAGGGGCCCCCACATCCCAGGCTCCCCCTATGTGACTGAGTATCAACGCTGTAGATCCATCATCAATCACACCGCCCGCTGCCACCTCTGACCTGAAAAAAGAAAAGAAAAAATCGGCGGCCCCAACGATGGAAAGCAAGACGCATGAAAGTCGGACCAAAGTAGTGCAGGAACTACTTTGAAGTCGCTGAGACTTGAAGTCGCATAGATATGAACCATTATTATTGGGAAACATGGGGTGCAATTTGTCACTTGTTGTTACTTTGGGGTCCAAAGTCGCATGACAAGTCGCATGTTCACAAGTTCTCTTCTTTCCCAACCTTAAATATGTTAACATCACTGTTATGTCGAACAACAACTAAAACAATAAATTAAAAAAGAAAGCTAAAGTGAAAGAATAAGGGCATTAAGAAAGAAAGAATAAGGACAACTCTACCAGACAATGGATAATACATAGATTTCAATAAACATGATGTCCCATGAATATTTGTACAACGTTTTTAATCTTGTAATCCATGTTCCGCTCACTATGTATTATTTGATCTGAATGACTCAATAAAAATAGAATTGAATCACAGTGTTAACCACTTCAATACTTGCCACTTATACACCTTCCTGCCCAGACCAATTTTCAGCACTGTTGCACTTTGAAAGACAACTGCGCGGCCATACAACACTGTACCCAAACAAAATTTTTATCATTTTGTAACCACAAATAGAGCTTTCTTTTGGTGGTATTTGATCACCTCTGGGATTTTTATTTTCTGCTAAACAAATAAAAATAAGACTGAAAATTTTGAAAAAAAAATATTTTTTATTTTTGTTTCTGTTACAAAACTTTGTAAATAAGTAAGTTTTCTCCTTCACTGATTGGCACTGATGGGGCTACACTGATGGGCACTGATGAGGTGGCACCAATGAGGTGGCACTGATGAGGTGGGAGACCCTAACATGCCATAAAAGTACAAATACCCCCCAAATGACCCCTTTTTGGAAAGAAGACATTCCAAGGTATTTGGAAAGAGGCATGGTGAGTTTTTTGAAGTTGTCATTTTTTCCCACAATTCTTTGCAATATCAAGATTTTTTTTAATTTTTTTTTTTTTTTTCACAAAATTGTCATATTAGCAGGTTATTTCTCACACACAGCATATGCATACCACAAATTACACCCCAAAACACATTCTGCTATTACTCCTGAGTACGGCGATACCACATGTGTGAGACTTTTACACAGCGTGGCCACATACAGAGGCCCAACATGCAGGGAGTAGGGATGAGCCGAACACCCCCGGGTTCGGTTCGCACCAGAACCTTCGAACCGACCGAAAGTTCGCGCGAATTTTCGAACCCTATACGTTATAATGGACGCGAACGTTCGAAATCAAAAGTGCTAATTACAACGGCCAATATGCATGTTAATGTCATAAAACAGGTTTGGGGACCCGGGTCCTGCCCCAGGGGACATATATCAATGCAAAAAGAACTTTTAAAAACTAACGTTTTTTCGGGAGCAGTCATTTTAATGATGCATAAAGTGAAAAAAAAAAAGTGAAATTTTCCTTTAAATATGGTACCTGGGGGGTGTCTAAAGTATGCCTGTGAAGTGGCATGTGTTTCCCGTGTTTAGAACTGTCCTTGCACAAAATGACATTTGTAAAGGAAAAAAAGAAGCCATTTAAAACCACTTGCGGCTTTAGGTTTGTTCTTAAGTAGAATCTGAACAGGTACATTATGAAGTGTAGCTCCATCCCAAAAAAATCTATTTTTAAGCTTTTTGGAGAACATAGGGAGGGGTTATCACCCCTGTAACATTTGCTGTCTTTGCACATCTGTTCAGAACATGTCACCTAACTTTCCGTCCCAATGACAAATGTTTTTGGAAAAAGTGGGGTTTTAATTGAAACAAGGATTGGTGATAAAGTATCAGTAGAGAGGAGATACCTTTTTCCCAAATTAAATCTAACAGGATAGAATTTCCCTTCCTAGGGGTAGATTTCCTCTCACTTCCTGTTTTCTCTTTCCATTTGCAAGTAGGAGTCGTTTGTAAGTTGGATGTTTGAAAGTAGGGGCCTGGCGTATATACTCTGCAGAAATTTGCCCTATTAGATGTTGGTGTAGCCACAAGACTGGTGGGCACAGGAATGGGCCCTGCTGTGAGTTAATAGATCAAGATTTGTAATTGCATGCACCTGTTGAACAGGGCAGAAAAATTGGGGGGGGGGTGGTGGTGGTGGTGGACGGTTTTGCCACAAGACTGTAAGCTCTCACAGTTACTCTTGGTGGGCGCAGGAATGGGCCCTGCTGTGAGTTATTAGATCAAGATTTGTAATTGCAAGCACCTGATGAACAGGGCAGAAAAAATTGGGCCTTTGGCGGTGGTGGTGGTGGACGGTGTTGCCACAAGACTGTAGGCCCTCATAGTTACTCTTGGTGGGCGCAGGAATGGGCCCTGCTGTGAGTTATTAGATCAAGATTTGTAATTGCAAGCACCTGATGAACAGGGCAGAAAAATTGGGCCTTTGGCGGTGGTGGTGGACGGTGTTGCCACAAGACTGTAGGCCCTCATAGTTACTCTTGGTGGGCGCAGGAATGGGCCCTGCTGTGAGTTATTAGATCAAGATTTGTAATTGCAAGCACCTGATGAACAGGGCAGAAAAATTGGGCCTTTGGCGGTGGTGGTGGACGGTGTTGCCACAAGACTGCAGGCCCTCATAGTTACTCTTGGTGGGCGCAGGAATGGGCCCTGCTGTGAACTATTAGATCAAGATTTGTAATTACCCGCCCCTGTTAAACAGGGGCTGAAAAATTGTGCCTTAGGCACTGGTGCTGGTGCCACAACACTGCAACCCCTCACAGAGACTGTACTTGGAGCACAGCAGTCACACGTGTTGCGAAGCATTTTTTTAAAAAATTGTAAGTACCCGCCCCTGTTAAACAGGGGCTGAAAAATTGTGCCTTAGGCACTGGTGCTGGTGCCACAACACTGCAACACGGCCCTCACAGAGACTGTACTTGGAGCACAGCAGTCACACGTGTTGCGAAGCATTTTTTAAAAAAATCGTAAGTACACGCCCCTGTTAAACAGGGGCTGAAAAATTGTGCCTTAGGCACTGGTGCTGGTGCCACAACACTGCAACCCGGCCCTCACAGATACTGTACTTGGAGCACAGCAGTCACACGTGTTGCGAAGCATTTTTTTAAAAAATTGTAAGTACCCGCCCCTGTTAAACAGGGGCTGAAAAATTGTGCCTTAGGCACTGGTGCTGGTGCCACAACACTGCAACACGGCCCTCACAGAGACTGTACTTGGAGCACAGCAGTCACACGTGTTGCGAAGCATTTTTTTAAAAAATTGTAAGTACCCGCCCCTGTTAAACAGGGGCTGAAAAATTGTGCCTTAGGCACTGGTGCTGGTGCCACAACACTGCAACACGGCCCTCACAGAGACTGTACTTGGAGCACAGCAGTCACACGTGTTGCGAAGCATTTTTTTAAAAAAATTGTAAGTACACGCCCCTGTTAAACAGGGGCTGAAAAATTGTGCCTTAGGCACTGGTGTGGTGGCATGGATCATTGAGGAGGAGGAAGAGGATAGTCAGTGAACATAAGAGGACAGTCACTCAGCATCAGCATAGGCAGCCTTGAAGGGATGTGACATTAAAAATTATTCGGTTATATCCGCCTCAGGTGCCTGGTAGCTGGTGGTGATCCAAGACTGATTCATTTTGATGAATGTCAGTCGATCAACCGAGGCGGTGGACAGGCGCACCCTATGATCAGTCACAAATCCTCCAGCAGCACTGAATGTGCGTTCGGAAAGAACGCTGGAGGCAGGACAGGCCAGTAGCTCAATTGCATACTGTGCAAGCTCTGGCCAGTGATCCATCCTCAGGACCCAGTAAGCCAGAGGATTTTCGGTGGGAAAGGTGTCCAAGTCTGACCTTGCCCCAAGGTATTCCTGCACCATGTATATCAGACGCTGGCGATGGTTGCTGGAACCGATCATACCTTGGGGCTGCGGACTAAAAAATTGTCTGAACGCATCGGTCAGACGTCCACCTTCCCCACCGCTCCTTCTGCCACTGACCGAAGCCTCAGCAACTCGTCGCCCAGGACCAGGAGTTTGTAGCCTCCCAGTTTCTGGGAACGCGTTGCACAGACCTTTCTGCAAGGCCTCCCTGAGATGTCTCATCCTCTGCTCCCTCTGCGACGGCAAGATAAGGTCCGCAACCTTACCCTTGTACCGCGGATCAAGGAGAGTGGCCAGCCAGTAATGGTCCCTCTCCTTGATCCGAAGAACACGAGGATCCTTCCGCAGGCTTTGCAGGATTAGGGAGGCCATGCAGCGTAGGTTAGCTGAGGCATTCGGTCCGGAGTCTTCTGGGTCACTGAGGATGACATGATCGCCAGCCACCTCCTCCCAGCCACGTACAAGTCCACTGGTTTGTTGGGACTGTACATCATCCCTAAAAGACTGCTGCTGCTGATGCTGAGTGCCAGGCTCCACCTCCATGCTCACACAATCCTCCTCCTCCTCCTCCTCCTCCTCCTCATCCTCTTCCTGTGTGATGGGTGGGACAGAAGGAACACTGTCCGGATAAAGGGGGCCTTGAGAGGCAAGGAAGTCCTCCTCTTCCTGCCTCTGTTCTGCCTCAAGTGCCCTGTCCATTATCCCACGCAGCGTATGCTCCAACAGGTGGACAAGAGGGACAGTGTCACTGATGCATGCACTGTCACTGCTCACCATCCTCGTGGCCTCCTCAAATGGTGAGAGGACAGTGCATGCATCCCTGATCATGCTCCACTGACGTGGGGAAAAAAAACCAAGCTCCCCTGACCCTGTCCTGGTGCCGTAGTCGCAAAGGTACTCATTGATGGCCCTCTGCTGCGTGTGCAGTCGCTGCAGCATGGCCAACGTTGAGTTCCACCTGGTGGGCATGTCACATATTAGGCGGTTCTTGGGCAGGTTCAGCTCCTTTTGCAGCTCAGTCAGCCGAGCACTGGCATTATAAGATCGGCGGAAATGCACACAGACTTTCCTGGCCTGCCTCAGGACATCCTGTAAGCCTGGGAACCTGCCCAAGAACCGCTGCACCACCAGGTTGAGGACGTGAGCCATGCAGGGCACATGGGTGAGCTGCCCCTGTCGCAGGGCGGAGAGGAGGTTGGTGCCATTGTCAGAAACGACCATTCCTGGCTTAAGCTGACGTGGCGTCAACCACCTCTCGGCCTGCCCCTGCAGAGCTGCCAGAACCTCTGGCCCAGTGTGGCTCCTGTCCCCCAAACACACCAGCGCAAGCACGGCATGGCATCTTTTTGCCTGCGTACTTGCGTAGCCCCTTGTACGCCTACGGAGCACCGCTGGTTCCAAGGACAGAGCACTGGAGGAAGAAGAAGAGGAGGGGGTGGAGGAGAGAGGTGTGTCACAACCAGTAGCAGTAGTCGCGTTTTGGAGGCGTGGTGGCGGAACAACCTCCAACACTACTGCACCTTGTCCTGCATCCCTCCCAGCTGCCAATAGAGTGACCCAATGGGCCGTGAAAGAAAGGTACCGTCCCTGTCCATGCCTGCTGGACCATGAGTCAGCGGTAATATGCACCTTACCGCTGACCGCCCTGTCCAGCGAGGCATGGACATTGCCCTCCACATGCCGGTAGAGAGACGGAATCGCCTTCCGCGAGAAAAAGTGGCGTTTGGGAACCTGCCACTGAGGAACCGCACATTGAACAAACTCACGGAAGGGGGCCGAGTCTACCAACTGAAAAGGCAGCAGTTGAAGTGCTAGCAATTTAGCCAGGCTAGCATTCAACCGCTGGGCATGTGGATGGCTGGGAGTGTACTTCTTTCTACGGTCCAGCAGCTGGGGCAGGGAAATTTGCCTGCTGCAATCGGACGTCGGTGTACTGCAAGTACTTGGTTGTGACACACCTAATTCTACACCTTCAGTCCTCTCAGAGCAGCTTTCAGAGAGGACTGAAGGTGTAGTGGGGATGGAGATCCCAGCTGAGGAGGAGCAAGGAGAGGTCCGCTTAGTTCTTTGGTGTGGGTCTTTTATGTGTGCCTGCCAACGAGCTGCATGGCAGGTCGCCATATGTCTGGTCATGCTTGTGGTGCCCAAGCGGCTGATGTTTTGGCCACGCGAGATACGCTTGAGACAAATATTGCAAATAGCAGTGGTGCGATCTGCTGCACTCGTCTCAAAAAAGGCCCACACCAAAGAACTTTTCTGATAACGTGCAGAGGCAGCGCCCTGCACAGGCGGAGCTCTGCGGTGTTGTACAGTTGCTGTGCTGGCCTCTACCTGGCCTCCAGGGGGCATCCTGCCTCGTTGGACATGTGACGCCGCATCCTCCTCCTCCTCGTCCTCCTCCTCATCCTCTCTCCCTTCAGGCACCCACGTGGAGTCAGTGACCTCATCATCCCCTCCCTCTTCACCACTAGAGCAAACCTGGCAGTAAGCTGCAGCTGGTGGAACAGTACTGCCAGATTCCTCAAGCTGGGTATCATCATCCGAGCCTTCGAATCGTTGGGCATCCTCCTGGAGCATGTACCCAACACTGTGCTCAAAGAGTTCGGGGGACTCCTCAGGAGGACATGGTGGGTCTAGGGAAGGGGTGGCTGATGATGCTCTGTCAGTACCCTGAGCCTGGGTGAGAGAGGATGAGGAGGATGAGGAGGGCTTGGTCATCCATTCTACCAAGCCTTCAGCATGATGCGGCTCCACATGTCCAGCTGCCGAAAACAAAGACGCGCGTGTCCCATGGCCACGTGCTGATGACGATGCACGACCACGTCCACGTCCACGGCCACGTCCACTAGAAACAGAGCCTGCCTGCCCTGTGTTCTTGGCTCTGCACGCTCTGCCTCCCCTTGGTGGTCTTCCAGCCATTGTAGTCGGTAGTCCTGTGGGTGCTGCTGAGAAGAATATATAGGAGCTCTGTGTGATGCCACTAACACACTAGAAGTCCTGTGGGTGCTGCTGAGAAGAAAATATAGGAGCTCTGTGTGATGCCACTAACACACTAGAAGTCCTATGGGTGCTTCTGCAAAGAAAATAGAGGAGCTCTGTGTGATGCCACTAACACACTAGAAGTCCTGTGGGTGCTTATGCAAAGAAAATAGAGGAGCTCTGTGTGATGCCACTAACACACTAGAAGTCCTGTGGGTGCTTCTGCAAAGAAAATAGAGGAGCTCTGTGTGATGCCACTAACACACTAGAAGTCCTATGGGTGCTTCTGGGAAGAAAATATAGGAGCTCTGTGTGATGCCACTAACACACTAGAAGTCCTGTGGGTGCTTCTGCAAAGAAAATAGAGGAGCTCTGTGTGATGCCACTAACACACTAGAAGTCCTGTGGGTGCTGCTGAGAAGAAAATATAGGAGCTCTGTGTGATGCCACTAACACACTAGAAGTCCTATGGGTGCTTCTGCAAAGAAAATAGAGGAGCTCTGTGTGATGCCACTAACACACTAGAAGTCCTGTGGGTGCTTCTGCAAAGAAAATAGAGGAGCTCTGTGTGATGCCACTAACACACTAGAAGTCCTGTGGGTGCTTCTGCAAAGAAAATAGAGGAGCTCTGTGTGATGCCACTAACACACTAGAAGTCCTGGGGGTGCTGCTGAGAAAAAAAATATAGGAGCTCTGTGTGATGCCACTAACACACTAGAAGTCCTATGGGTGCTTCTGCAAAGAAAATAGAGGAGCTCTGTGTGATGCCACTAACACACTAGAAGTCCTGTGGGTGCTTATGCAAAGAAAATAGAGGAGCTCTGTGTGATGCCACTAACACACTAGAAGTCCTGTGGGTGCTTCTGCAAAGAAAATAGAGGAGCTCTGTGTGATGCCACTAACACACTAGAAGTCCTGTGGGTGCTTATGCAAAGAAAATAGAGGAGCTCTGTGTGATGCCACTAACACACTAGAAGTCCTGTGGGTGCTTCTGCAAAGAAAATAGAGGAGCTCTGTGTGATGCCACTAACAAACTAGAAGTCCTGTGGGTGCTTATGCAAAGAAAATAGAGGAGCTCTGTGTGATGCCACTAACACACTAGAAGTCCTGTGGGTGCTTCTGCAAAGAAAATAGAGGAGCTCTGTGTGATGCCACTAACACACTAGAAGTCCTGTGGGTGCTTCTGCAAAGAAAATAGAGGAGCTCTGTGTGATGCCACTAACACACTAGAAGTCCTGTGGGTGCTTCTGCAAAGAAAATAGAGGAGCTCTGTGTGATGCCACTAACACACTAGAAGTCCTGTGGGTGCTGCTGAGAAGAAAATAGAGGAGCTCTGTGCGATGGGACTAACACACTTCAAGTCCTATAGGTGCTTCTGAGAAGAAAATGTAGGTCTGTGTGTAATGGGACTAACACACTTCAAGTCCTATAGGTGCTTCTGGGAAGAAAATGTAGGTCTGTGTGTAATGGGACTAACACACTTCAAGTCCTATAGGTGCTTCTGGGAACAAAATATATGATCTCTGTGTGATGGGACTAACACACTTCAAGTCCTATAGGTGCTTCTGGGAACAAAATATATGATCTCTGTGTGATGGGACTAACACACTTCAAGTCCTATAGGTGCTTCTGGGAAGAAAATGTAGGTCTGTGTGTAATGGGACTAACACACTTCAAGTCCTATAGGTGCTTCTGGGAACAAAATATATGATCTCTGTGTGATGGGACTAACACACTTCAAGTCCTATAGGTGCTTCTGAGAACAAAATATATGATCTCTGTGTGATGGGACTAACACACTTCAAGTCCTATAGGTGCTTCTGGGAAGAAAATGTAGGTCTGTGTGTAATGGGACTAACACACTTCAAGTCCTATAGGTGCTTCTGGGAAGGAAATAAAGGTCTGTGTGATGGGACTAACACACTTCAAGTCCTATAGGTGCTTCTGGGAACAAAATATATGATCTCTGTGTGATGGGACTAACACACTTCAAGTCCTATAGGTGCTTCTGGGAAGAAAATGTAGGTCTGTGTGTAATGGGACTAACACACTTCAAGTCCTATAGGTGCTTCTGGGAACAAAATATATGATCTCTGTGTGATGGGACTAACACACTTCAAGTCCTATAGGTGCTTCTGAGAACAAAATATATGATCTCTGTGTGATGGGACTAACACACTTCAAGTCCTATAGGTGCTTCTGGGAAGAAAATGTAGGTCTGTGTGTAATGGGACTAACACACTTCAAGTCCTATAGGTGCTTCTGGGAAGGAAATAAAGGTCTGTGTGATGGGACTAACACACTTCAAGTCCTATAGGTGCTTCTGGGAACAAAATATATGATCTCTGTGTGATGGGACTAACACACTTCAAGTCCTATAGGTGCTTCTGGGAAGAAAATGTAGGTCTGTGTGTAATGGGACTAACACACTTCAAGTCCTATAGGTGCTTCTGGGAAGGAAATAAAGGTCTGTGTGATGGGACTAACACACTTCAAGTCCTATAGGTGCTTCTGGGAAGAAAATGTAGGTCTGTGTGTAATGGGACTAACACACTTCAAGTCCTATAGGTGCTTCTGGGAACAAAATATATGATCTCTGTGTGATGGGACTAACACACTTCAAGTCCTATAGGTGCTTCTGGGAAGAAAATGTAGGTCTGTGTGTAATGGGACTAACACACTTCAAGTCCTATAGGTGCTTCTGGGAACAAAATATATGATCTCTGTGTGATGGGACTAACACACTTCAAGTCCTATAGGTGCTTCTGGGAAGAAAATGTAGGTCTGTGTGTAATGGGACTAACACACTTCAAGTCCTATAGGTGCTTCTGGGAAGGAAATAAAGGTCTGTGTGATGGGACTAACACACTTCAAGTCCTATAGGTGCTTCTGGGAACAAAATATATGATCTCTGTGTGATGGGACTAACACACTTCAAGTCCTATAGGTGCTTCTGGGAAGGAAATAAAGGTCTGTGTGTAATGGGACTAACACACTTCAAGTCCTATAGGTGCTTCTGGGAAGGAAATAAAGGTCTGTGTGATGGGACTAACACACTTCAAGTCCTATAGGTGCTTCTGGGAAGAAAATGTAGGTCTGTGTGTAATGGGACTAACACACTTCAAGTCCTATAGGTGCTTCTGGGAACAAAATATATGATCTCTGTGTGATGGGACTAACACACTTCAAGTCCTATAGGTGCTTCTGGGAAGAAAATGTAGGTCTGTGTGTAATGGGACTAACACACTTCAAGTCCTATAGGTGCTTCTGGGAACAAAATATATGATCTCTGTGTGATGGGACTAACACACTTCAAGTCCTATAGGTGCTTCTGGGAAAAAAATGTAGGTCTGTGTGTAATGGGACTAACACACTTCAAGTCCTATAGGTGCTTCTGGGAACAAAATATATGATCTCTGTGTGATGGGACTAACACACTTCAAGTCCTATAGGTGCTTCTGGGAAGAAAATGTAGGTCTGTGTGATGGGACTAACACACTTCAAGTCCTATAGGTGCTTCTGGGAACAAAATATAGGAGCTCTGCCTGCCTGCCACGAACACACTACAAGTCCTATAGGTGCTTCTGGGAACAAAATATAGGAGCTCTGCCTGCCTGCCACGAACACACTACAAGTCCTATAGGTGCTTCTGGGAACAAAATATAGGAGCTCTGCCTGCCTGCCACGAACACACTACAAGTCCTATAGGTGCTTCTGGTAACAAAATATAGGAGCTCTGCCTGCCTGCCACGAACACACTACAAGTCCTATAGGTGCTTCTGGTAACAAAAATATAGGAGCTCTGCCTGCCTGCCACTAACACACTACAAGTCCTATAGGTGCTTCTGGGAACAAAATATAGGAGCTCTGCCTGCCTGCCACGAACACACTACAAGTCCTATAGGTGCTTCTGGGAACAAAATATAGGAGCTCTGCCTGCCTGCCACGAACACACTACAAGCCCCTCTTTCTTAATCAATCTTTGTAACTGAATCTATCTAACTCAATCTCTGTAAGTAAATCTCTCTAACTAACTAAATGCAGCAGAGTGTCACAGATCTAGCCTGCTCAATCTGCGCCGGAACAGCATGTGACCGGCGCAGACGGCGTGGCGGCCTTTTATAGGGGGGGGCGTGTACTACAGCCCCTGAGCTGTAATTGGCTACAGGCGTCCTGCCTGTAGCCAATTATGGCTCTTCGAAATTCCGGGGCTGTGATTGGCCAAGCATGCGGGGTCACAGTGCATGCTTGGCCAATCATCAGCCAGCAATGCACTGCGCCGGCCGCGCCGGCCGCAATGCATTGCGGGGCCGCTCGCATCACACGAACGTGATGCGAGCGGCCAAAATAGTTCTGGGCTCGCCGAGCGAGCGAACGCCCGGTGCTCGATGCGAACGTGGGTTCGCATCGAGCACCGGGCCCATCCCTAGCAGGGAGCACCATCAGGTGTTCTGGAGCACCCAGGACAATTCTGACATTTCTCTCCTACATGTAAAAATCATCATTTATTTGCTAGAAAATTACATAGAACCCCAAAATATTATATATGTTTTTTTAGCAAAGACCCTAGAGAATACAATGGCGGTCGTTGCAACTTTTTATCTAGCACGGTACTTGCGCAGCAATTTTTGAACGTGTTTTATTTTGAAAAAAAATGTTTTGTGCTTTACAAAAAACAAAACTGTAAATTTAGCCCAATGTTTTTGCATAATGTGAAAGATGAAGTTACGCCGAGTAAATAGATACCCAACATGTCACGCTTCAAAATTGCACACACTCGTGAAATGGCGCCAAACTTCGCTACTTAAAAATCCCCATAGGCTTTAATTTTGTTTACTGGTTACATGTTTTGAGTTACAGAGGAGGTCTAGGAACAAAATTATTGTTCTCGCTCTAACGTTCGCAGCGATACCTCACATGTGTGGTTTGAACACCGTTTTCATATGTGGGCGGGACTTACGTATGCGTTCGCTTCTGCGTGCGAGCACACGGGGACAGGGACGCTTTAAAAATATATATATATATATTTTATTGTTCATTTTACTTTATTTATTTTAGTTTGACCCTTTTTTTCCCCCCAAAAATTTTTTTGATCACTTTTATTCCTATTACAAGGAATGTAAACATCCCTTGTAATAGGAATATGGCATTACAGGTCCTCTTTACAGTGAGATATGGGGTCAATAAGACCCCACATCTCACCTCTAGGCTGGAAAGCCTGAAATAAAAATAAAAAAAACGATCCTGGCTTTGATCGTAGCGAGTATCGCAGGATATTGTTGGGTATTGCAGGGTATGGCAGAGTATCGCAGGGTATTGCAGAGTATCGCCGGGTATTGCAGAGTATCGCCGGGTATCGCAGAGTAACGCCGGGTATCGCAGAGTATCGCCGGGTATTGCAGAGTATCACCGGGTATCGCCGGGTATGGCAGGGTATGGCAGGGTATGGCAGGGCATCGCAGAGTATCGCAGGGTATTGCAGGGTATCGCAGGGTATGGCAGAGTATCGCAGGGTATGGCAGAGTATCGCAGGGTATCGCAGGGTATGGCAGAGCATCGCAGGGTATGGCAGAGCATCGCAGGGTATGGCAGAGCATCGCAGGGTATGGCAGGGCATCGCAGGGTATGGCAGGGCATCGCAGGGTATTGCAGGGCATCGCAGGGTATGGCAGGGCATCGCAGGGTATGGCAGAGTATCGCAGGGTATGGCAGAGTATCGCAGGGTATTGCGGGGTATGGCAGAGTATTGCGGGGTATGGCAGAGTATTGCGGGGTATGGCAGAGTATAGGGGGGTATGGCACAGTATAGGGGGGTATGGCACAGTATAGGGGGGTATGGCACAGTATAGGGGGGGATGGCAGAGAATCCATCCATCCATGCTCAGCCATCCCTCCATACCCTGCAATACCCAGCAATACACTGCAGGCTATTGCTGTGTATTGCAGGGTATGGAGGGATGGCTGAGCATGGATGGATGGATCGGTGGTGGCAGAGCAGGCTGTGGGCACTACAGATCCCGCCCACAGCACTGCTGCCACCGATCCCTCCCCCTCTCCTCTCATACTGTACCGATCGGTACAGAGAGAGGAGGAGAGAGGAACCGGCGTCATCAAATGACGCCGGTTTGCTTACATGTGATCACTCCGTCATTTGACGGAGCGATCACGTGGTAAACGGCCGCAATGAGCGTCCGTTTACCGTGATCCATGATCCGCCGGGTCCTCTGGACCCGGCGATCATGGATGCTCTCGAGTGCGCGCACCAGGGGGCGCGCAAGAGCAGAATTCTGTGAGGCCGTTAATTAACGGCCTCCCAGAGTTAAGCAACCGCCCTGTAGCCGTTTTTCGGCTATGGGCCGGTTGTTAACTGGTTAATGCCCTTATTCTTTCACTTTAGCTTTCTTTTTTAATTTATTGTTTTAGTTGTTGTTCGACATAACAGTGATGTTAAAATATTTAAGGTTGGGAAAGAAGAGAACTTGTGAACATGCGACTTGTCATGCGACTTTGGACCCCAAAGTAACAACAAGTGACAAATTGCACCCCATGTTTCCCAATAATAATGGTTCATATCTATGCGACTTCAAGTCTCAGCGACTTCAAAGTAGTTCCTGCACTACTTTGGTCCGACTTTCATGCGTCTTGCTTTCCATCATTGGGGCCGCCAATTTTTTCTTTTCTTTTTTCAGGTCAGAGGTGGCAGCGGGCGGTGTGATTGATGATGGATCTACAGCGTTGATACTCAGTCACATAGGGGGAGCCTGGGATGTGGGGGCCCCTTGTTGAAAGGGGGCTTCCAGATTCAGATAAGCCCCCCACCCTCAGACCCCCACAACCACTGGCCAGGGACATTATTTTTTAATAAAGGAATTGTCAAAAACTTGTGTTGTCTTTACTCACTTGCATACATCAGAATCTCCAAATAACCAAAAATGTGTCTGAATTTATGTTCGGTAGGTAATAGAGAGATTAATGCAAGTTCTCTCACCATTTAAACTATTCATTAATGTGTTATAAATAAAATGAAACCAAACAATGCAAAATCTATATAACTACTCATAATGTGTTTCCTACTGTGCAAAAATGCAAATAAAAAGCAAAAAAAGAAGGTGCAAAAAAATATGAGTGCAAACAAATTATGTGCAAAAATACAAATATCTGGTGCAAAAATCCTTAAAGCAGAAGTAAACCCATCGATTTAACATTTTAAAAAAAAAGGCATGTCAGGAATGCTAACTGCACATGGCTGTGCTCTCAACCAAACAGTCAAACCATCCAATGGCTGGTGTCATAAAGGATCACATGTGCAGCACCGTGGCAGTTGAAGATTAAACAGAGGCAAAGATGGCGACTTCCTTGGCTGAAAACGATAGGGGGTTTACTTTCACTTTAAGTGTTTCCACAATAGTTCATTGCCTTTAAAAACCTCAAAATCTCAAAAGAAAATAATTAATAATTATTAAAAAACTATTTAAGCAAATGTTCATATAGTGTTCCAAAGTGTAAAAAAAAGTGTTGAAAGAAAGAATTCCTTATTGTGAGTACAATACTGTTTGTTTTAATAAAGCTTTCTAAAACTTTTTTACACAATGGGAAGCCTCCCCTCTTCTTTCTTCTTACTTGCTCTACATGGAATGGCCTGATGAGACTTTGATCGATAAATATACCGAAAGAGCGCTAGAAGAGACTGAGCTTTTTTCGCTGGTTTATAATCTTACCAGCCATTACCATTTGGTGAGTTTTATCTAGTGAGTTTGGTAAAGGACTCACGCTGTGGTTGAAGCACTTAGTGATTTTGGGATGGGCCTGGTGTTCGATTCAAACCCATGTTCGAATCGAACATCGGCCGTTCGAATCGAACATCGGCTGTTCGTCCGCTCGTCGAAACCAGAACTATGTGGGCCGTTCGCATCAAATTCGTGTGATGCGAACGGTCCACAATGCACTGCGCCAGTCGCAGTGCATTGCTGGCTGATGATTGGCCAAGCATGCACTGTGACCCCGCATGCTTGGCCAATCATAGAGCCAGCGGCGAGGAGAGCAATAATTGGCCACAGGCAGGATGCCTGTGGCCAATTATAGCTCAGGGGGTTTAGTACACGCCCCACACTATATAAGGCCGCCGCGTCGTCGGCCTCATGTAGTGTGTTCCGGCGTTAGGAACAGTGACAGACTGTACTGTTCTGTACAGTGTCTGCTTGTGCATTATCTGCTTGTGATTCATCTGCATTATCTGCTTGTGATTCATCTGCATTATCTGCTTGTGGATTCTGGGGATTAGTGTAGGGAAAGAGGAAAAATAGGCAGGGTAGTTTATTCTTCTCAGTGCTGTTCTCAATCTCTACCAATCCAGCCATCTGCAGGAGTAGTTAGTGTGTGTGCGTGCTGTGTTAATATAGCACAGCAGTAGCACACTAAACCACCTTTCCCTGTATCTGCTCTTCTGGCATGTTGTCATCTAAGGCAGCCAGCTAGCCAGCCAGTCAGCCATCTGCAGGGGTGTGTGTGTGTGTGTGTGCTCTGTGACTATAACAGAGCACACTAAACCACATTACGCTGTATCTGCTCTTCTGGCGTGTTGTCATCTAAGGCAGGCAGCCAGCTAGCCAGCCAGTCAGCCATCTGCAGCAGTGTGTGTGTGTGTGTGTGACTATAGCACAGCACACTAAACCACATTACGCTGTATCTGCTCTTCTGGCGTGTTGTCATCTAAGGCAGGCAGCCAGCTAGCCAGCCAGTCAGCCATCTGCAGCAGTGTGTGTGTGCTCTGTAACTATAGCACAGCACACTAAACCACATTACGCTGTATCTGCTCTTTTGGCATGTTGTCATCTAAGGCAGGCAGCCAGCTAGCCAGCCAGTCAGCCATCTGCAGCAGTGTGTGTGTGTGTGTGTGTGTGTGTGCTCTGTGACTATAGCACAGCACACTAAACCACATTACGCTGTATCTGCTCTTCTGGCGTGTTGTCATCTAAGGCAGGCAGCCAGCTAGCCAGCCAGTCAGCCATCTGCAGCAGTGTGTGTGTGTGTGTGTGTGCTCTGTGACTATAGCACAGCACACTAAACCACATTACGCTGTATCTGCTCTTCTGGCGTGTTGTCATCTAAGGCAGGCAGCCAGCTAGCCAGCCAGTCAGCCATCTGCAGCAGTGTGTGTGTGTGTGCTCTGTGACTATAGCACAGCACACTAAACCACATTACGCTGTATCTGCTCTTCTGGCGTGTTGTCATCTAAGGCAGCCAGCTAGCCAGCCAGTCAGCCATCTGCAGCAGTGTGTGTGTGTGTGTGTGTGCTCTGTGACTATAGCACAGCACACTAAACCACATTACGCTGTATCTGCTCTTCTGGCGTGTTGTCATCTAAGGCAGGCAGCCAGCTAGCCAGCCAGTCAGCCATCTGCAGCAGTGTGTGTGTGTGTGTGTGTGCTCTGTGACTATAGCACAGCACACTAAACCACATTACGCTGTATCTGCTCTTCTGGCGTGTTGTCATCTAAGGCAGGCAGCCAGCTAGCCAGCCAGTCAGCCATCTGCAGCAGTGTGTGTGTGTGTGTGTGCTCTGTGACTATAGCACAGCACACTAAACCACATTACGCTGTATCTGCTCTTCTGGCGTGTTGTCATCTAAGGCAGGCAGCCAGCTAGCCAGCCAGTCAGCCATCTGCAGCAGTGTGTGTGTGTGTGTGCTCTGTGACTATAGCACAGCACACTAAACCACATTACGCTGTATCTGCTCTTCTGGTGTGTTGTCATCTAAGGCAGGCAGCCAGCTAGCCAGCCAGTCAGCCATCTGCAGCAGTGTGTGTGTGTGTTTGTGTGCTCTGTGACTATAGCACAGCACACTAAACCACATTACGCTGTATCTGCTCTTCTGGCGTGTTGTCATCTAAGGCAGGCAGCCAGCTAGCCAGCCAGTCAGCCATCTGCAGCAGTGTGTGTGTGTGTGTGCTCTGTGACTATAGCACAGCACACTAAACCACATTACGCTGTATCTGCTCTTCTGGCGTGTTGTCATCTAAGGCAGGCAGCCAGCTAGCCAGCCAGTCAGCCATCTGCAGCAGTGTGTGTGTGTGTGTTTGTGTGCTCTGTGAATATAGCACAGCACAATAAACCACATTACGCTGTATCTGCTCTTCTGGCGTGTTGTCATCTAAGGCAGGCAGCCAGCTAGCCAGCCAGTCAGCCATCTGCAGCAGTGTGTGTGTGTGTGTGCTCTGTGACTATAGCACAGCACACTAAACCACATTACGCTGTATCTGCTCTTCTGGCGTGTTGTCATCTAAGGCAGGCAGCCAGCTAGCCAGCCAGTCAGCCTTCTGCAGCAGTGTGTGTGTGTGTGTGTGCTCTGTGACTATAGCACAGCACACTAAACCACATTACGCTGTATCTGCTCTTCTGGCGTGTTGTCATCTAAGGCAGGCAGCCAGCTAGCCAGCCAGCCAGTCAGCCATCTGCAGGAGTGTGTGTGTGTGTGTGTGTGTGTGACTATAGCACAGCACACTAAACCACATAACGCTGTATCTGCCCTTCTGGCGTGTTGTCATCTAAGGCAGCCATCTGCAGGAGTTAGTGGGTGTGCTGTGTGACTCCAGCACAATATACACTACCCATTACAATGTCTGGAAGACCAACAAGGAGAGGCAGACAGTCACGAGCCAAGAAAACAGGGCAAGCAGGCTCTGTGTCTAGAGACAACAGTGCTGGTCGTGGACGTGGTGCATCGTCATCAGCACGTGGCCATGGGACACGCTTGTCCTTATTTTCGGCAGCTGGACATGTTGAGCCTCATCATGCCGAAGGCTTGGTAGAGTGGATGACCAAGCCCTCCTCATCCTCCTCATCCTCTCTCACCCAGGCTCAGGGTACTGGCAAAGCAGCTGCCAACGCGTACTCAATGTCATCATCAGGCACCCCTTCCTTACACCCACCATGTCCTCCTGAGAAGTCCCCCGAACTGTTTAAGCACAGTGTTGGGTACATGCTCCAGGAGGATGCCCAGCGTTTTGAAGGCTCGGATGATAATACCCAGCTAGAGGAAGGCAGTAGCGTGAGCGCAGAGAGAGGGGATGCTCAAGGACAGCAATCTGGCAGTCATGTTCCACCAGCTGCAGCTTACTGCCAGGTTTGCTCCAGTGGTGAAGAGGGAGGGGATGATGAGGTCACTGACTCCACGTGGGTGCCTGAACGGAGAGAGGAGGAGGAGGAGGAGGAGGAGGCGGCACATCTCCAACGAGGCAGGATGCCCTCCGGGGGTCAGCTTGAGGCCAGCACACCAACTGAATCACACCGCAGAGCTCCGCCTGTGCAGGGTGCTGCCTCTGCACGTTATTACAAAAGTTCTTTGGTGTGGGCCTTTTTTGAGACGAGTGCATCAGATCGCACCACTGCTATTTGCAACATATGTCTCAAGCGTATCTCGGGTGGCCAAAACATCAGCAGCTTGGGCACCACAAGCATGACCAGACATATGTTGACCTGCCATGCAGCTCGTTGGCAAGCGCACATTAAAGACCCACACCAAAGAACAAAGCGGACCTCTCCTTGCTCCTCATCAGCTGGGATCTCCAACCCCACTATACCTTCAGTCCTCTCTGAAAGCTGCACTGAGAGGAATGAAGGTGTAGAATTAGGTGTGTCACAGCCAAGTACTTGCGGGCACTCTGCTAGTAGTACACCGACGTCCGATTGTACCAGGCGAATTTCCCTGCCCCAGCTGCTGGACCGTCGAAAGAAGTTTACTCCCAGCCATCCACATGCCCAACGGTTGAATGCTAGCTTGGCTAAATTGCTAGCACTTCAACTGCTGCCTTTTCAGTTGGTAGACTCGGCCCCCTTCCGTGAGTTTGTTGAATGTGCGGTTCCTCAGTGGCAGGTTCCCAAACGCCACTTTTTCTCACGGAAGGCGATTCCGGCTCTCTACCGGCATGTGGAAGGCAATGTATTTTACTCACGGAAGGCGATTCCGGCTCTCTACCGGCCTGTGGAAGGCAATGTCCATGCCTCGCTGGACAGGGCGGTCAGTGGTAAGGTGCATATTACCGCTGACTCATGGTCCAGCAGGCATGGACAGGGACGTTACCTGTCTTTCACGGCCCATTGGGTCACTCTTTTGGCAGCTGGGAAGGATGCAGGACAAGGTGCAGTAGTGTTGGAGGTTGTTCCGCCACCACGCCTCCAAAATGCTACTACTGGTTGTGACACACCTCTCTCCTCCACCCCCTCCTCTTCTTCTTCTTCCTCCATGGCCTCTTCGAGTGCTCTGTCCTCGGAACCAGCGGTGCTCCGTAGGTGTCCAAGGGGGTACACAAGTACGCAGGCAAAAAGATGCCATGCCGTGCTTGAGCTGGTGTGTTTGGGGGACAGGAGCCACACTGGGGCAGAGGTTCTGTCAGCTCTGCAGGGGCAGGCCGAGAGGTGGTTGACGCCATGCCAGCTTAAGCCAGGAATGGTGGTTTGTGACAATGGCACCAACCTCCTCTCCGCCCTGTGACAGGGACAGCTGACCCATGTGCCCTGTATGGCTCACGTCCTTAACCTGGTGGTGTAGCGGTTCTTGGGCAGGTACCCAGGCTTACAGGATGTCCTGAGGCAGGCCAGGAAAGTCTGTGTACATTTCCGCCGATCATATACTGCCAGTGCTCGGCTGGCTGAGCTGCAAAAGGAGTTGAACCTGCCCAAGAACCGCCTTATATGTGACATGCCCACCAGGTGGAACTCAACGTTGGCCATGCTGCAGCGACTGCACACGCAGCAGAGGGCCATCAATGAGTACCTGTGCGACTACGGCACCAGGACAGGGTCAGGGGAGCTCAGATTTTTTTCCCCACGCCAGTGGAGCATGATCAGGGATGCATGCACTGTCCTGTCACCATTTGAGGAGGTCACGAGGATGGTGAGCAGTGACAGTGCATGCATCAGTGACACTGTACCTCTTGTCCACCTGTTGGCGCATACGCTGCGTGGAATAATGGACAGGGCACTTGAGGCAGAACAGAGGAAGGAAGAGGAGGACTTCCTTGCCTCTCAAGGCCCCCTTTATCCAGACAGTGTTCCTTCTCTCCCACCCATCACACAGGAAGAGGATGAGGAGGAGGATTGTGTCAGCATGGAGGATGCACTCAGCATCAGCAGCATCAGCAGCAGCAGTCTTTTAGGGATGATTTACAGTCCCAAGAAACCAGTGGACTTGTACGTGGCTGGGAGGAGGTGGCTGCGGATCATGTCGTCCTCAGTGACCCAGAAGACTCCGGACCGAATGCCTCAGCTAACCTACGTTGTATGGCCTCCCTGATCCTGCAAAGCCTTCGGAAGGATCCCCGTATTCTTCGGATCAAGGAGAGGGACCATTACTGGCTGGCCACTCTCCTTGATCCACGGTACAAGGGTAAGGTTGCGGACCTTATCTTGCCGTCGCAGAGGGAGCAGAGGATGAGACATCTCCGGGAGGCCTTGCAGAAAGGTCTGTGCAACGCGTTCCCAGAGACTGGGAGGTTACAAACTCCTGGTCCTGGACGACGAGTTGCTGAGGCTTTGGTCAGTAGCAGAAGGAGCGGTGGGGAAGGTGGACGTCTGACCGATGCGTTCAGACAATTTTTTAGTCCGCAGCCCCAAGGTATGATTGGTTCTAGCAACCATTGCCAGCATCTGATATACATGGTGCAGGAATACCTAGGGGCAAGGTCAGACTTGGACACCTTTCCCACCGAAAATCCTCTGGCTTACTGGGTCTTGAGGATGGATCACTGACCAGAGCTTGCACAGTATGCAATTGAGCTACTGGCCTGTCCTGCATCCAGCGTTCTTTCTGAACGCACATTCAGTGCTGCTGGAGGCTTTGTCACCGATCACAGGGTGCACCTGTCCACCGACTCGGATGATCGACTGACCTTCATAAAGATGAATCAGTCTTGGATCACCACCAGCTGTCAGGCACCTGAAGCTGATATAACAGAATAATTTATTTTGAAATGTCACATCTCTTCAAGACTGCCTATGCTGAGTGACTGTCCTGTTATGTTGACTGACTATCCTCTTCCTCCTCAATGATCCTGATGATAGCTTGGAAGAACATTTTTGTTTCTGGGTGCCACCACCAGTGGCTAAGGCCCAAATTTTCAGCCCCTGTTTAACAGGGGCGTGTAATTACAATTTTTTTATGCAATGCTTTGCAACAGGTCTGATTGCTGTGCTCCAAGTACAGTATCTGTGAGGGGTTGCAGTGTTGTGTGCACCAGCACCAGTGCCTAAGGCCCAATTTTTCAGCCCCTGTTTAACAGGGGCGTGTAATTACAATTTTTTATGCAATGCTTTGCAACAGGTCTGATTGCTGTGCTCCAAGTACAGTATCTGTGAGGGGTTGCAGTGTTGTGGCACCAGCACCAGTGCCTAAGGACCAATTTTTCAGCCCCTGTTTAACAGGGGCGTGTAATTACAATTTTTTTATGCAATGCTTTGCAGCAGGGCTGATTGCTGTGCTCCAAGTAGAGTATCTGTGAGGGCTTGCAGTGTTGTGGCACCTGCACCAGTGCCTAAGGCCCAATTTTTCAGCCCCTGTTTAACAGGGGCGTGTAGGTGCATGCAATTACAAATATTGATCTAATAATTCACAGCAGGGCCCATTCCTGTGCCCACCAAGAGTAACTGTGAGGGCTTACAGTGTTGTGGCAACACTGTCCACCACCACCACCACCAAGCCCAATTTTTTCTGCCCCTGTTTAACAGGTGCATGAAATTACAAATCTTGATCTAATAATTCACAGCAGGGCCCAATCCTGTGCCCACCAAGAGTAACTGTCAGGGCTTAAAGTGTTGTGGCAACACCGTACACCACCACCACCACCTCCAAAAGGCCCAATTTTTCTGCCCCTGTTAAAAATGTGCCTGCAATTACAAATCTTGATCTAATAATTCAAAGCAGGTCCCATTCCTGTGCCCACCAAGAGTAACTGTGAGGGCTTACAGGGTTGGGGCAACACCAACATCTAAAGGGGCAAATTTCTGCAGTGTATATACGGCAGGCCCCTACTTTCAAACATCCAACTTAGAAACGACTCCTACTTGCAAACGGAATGAGAAAACAGGAAGTGAGAGGAAAATCTACCCCTAGGAAGGGAAATTCTATCCAGTTAGATTTAATTTGGGAAACAGGTATCTCCTCTCTAAGGATGCTTTATCACCAATCCTTATTTCAATAAAAACCCCACTTTTCCAAAAACTTTTGTCATTGGGAATGAAAGTGAGGTGAAATGTTCTGAACAGGTGCACAGACAGCAAAATAAATGTTACTGGGGTGATAACCCTTCCCTATGTTCTCCAAAAAGCATTAAAAATAGATTTTTTTATGGATGGAGCTACACTTAAAAATGTACCTGTTCAAAATTACAAACAGATTCGAATTAAGAACAAACCTTCAGTCCAGGTCTTGTTTGAACCGCCTGTATACGGCTGTTCAGAGTATATAGGGATGTCGGTATAGGGTTTATTTTGGGTGCGGGGTCGCCTTAATATCCATACACGACCCAAAGGGGCTGGTAATGGGCTGCGGGGGTGGGGGCGGGGGGGGGGGGGGTGCTTGGGGTAGCCATGCCATTTTTCCCAAAGATTTTCATACATAGGGCCAGGACAAGACATGACATTAAACCCGCCAGCAGTTTTAAATGGCTACTTTTATTTCCTTTACAAATGTCATTTTTTGCAGGGACAGTTCTAAACACGGGATAAAGGTGCCACTTCACAGGCATACTTTAAACACCCCCCCCCCCCCATATTTAAAGGAATATTTCACTTTTTTTTTTTCCCTTTATGCATCATTAAAATAACTGATCCCGAAAAAACTTCAGTTTTTAAAAATTCTTTTTGCATTGATTTATGTCCCCTGGGGATGGACCCGGGTCCCCAAAAATCTTTTATGAAATTAACATGCATATTGGCCGTTATAATTAGCACTTTAGATTTCGAACGTTCGCGTCCATTGTAACTAATAGGGTTCATATTTATTCTATTACATTCTTTTCTATTCTACTCTATTCGCATTCTATTCGAAATTAGAATTTTGGAAGATGGGTATAATGTTATGTTAAAGCACTGTGGGAGGGGTGAAATGCATCAGAGGCAGACTACGGCAGCGCAGTGGCATCACGTCCCATGTTTGAATACAGATAAGGTTGTGAGAGAACCTGCTGCTTCCTGGAACTAGCAGACTGTCTTTTGATGCTACATCCGTTGTTTTTTTACTATGGAACTTTGTAAGCTTGATTTCTACTGAATAAACAAGATGATCTATACTATGTGGGCTCTTTCTCCTTATGTCCAAGTTTGAAACATCAACAGAGGGATTGTATCCTGGAGTTGGCATCTCATCACCCTGCTCACCAGACTAAAGCCCCATACACACGCGCGGATTATCCGAGGACCAGGTCCGTCGGACCATGTCCGTCATACTTTGTCTGATGTTGGTTTTGCGTACACACGGTCAGACAAAGTTGTCGGAAAATCCGATCATTCTGAATGTGGTGACGTTTGTTGCCTACGACGGGACTACGTAGAGGCTAGTAGCCAATAGCTTTGGTCTTGTAATGTGATCTGAGCATGCGTAGCACTTTGTCCGGTCGGACAACCGTACACACGATCGGATTTGGTGTGATCGGACCGTGTTGTCGGCAAATCTATCCAGCAGGAGATAGGACTTTGTCCGTCGGACAATACGACGTACACTGTCCGATGGTGCATACACACGGTCTGATTTTTCAACAACATTGTCCGATCGGACAGAATCCATGCAAAAATCCGACCGTGTGTATGGGGCTTAAGCCTGTTTGACCCACAACGCAGTATTGCTTGAGGGGTCCATTGGATCTGGTGATTCTAACCACAAGGGGGGGGGGGGGGGGTTTAGAGCACGTTGTCACCTGTGTGGATATCAATCATTTCAGCACTTTATGAATTGTCAGTACAGCAGCACTTGGGAAAGAAATTTTGCAATTGTAACATTATATGTGCATTTTCAATTTCTTTTATTGTTATTATTATTCTTTAAAACATATACAGGATTTACTCAGGTTTAATAACATAATTTCCGTCTTACCCATTCCTGCTTCTCTATAGAAACATACAGTTTTCCTGTAAGACCCTAACTCCGTCTTGCTATATGTATTTTCCAGTTCTACCCATCTTTTATTTTTATTATTTTTTGCCCAGTCGATGACCCGTGCAAGGAGAACCGCTATATAGTAGTTATTTAGGTCTGGACCTCCCAGACCCCCTAGCTTTCTATCTCTAGTTAGTATTTGTATGCCCCGTACACACGGTCGGACATTTCGATGGAAAAAGTCAGATCGGATTATGTTGTCGGAAAATCCGGTCGGTCGGACAATTCGATAGAAAAAGTCAGATCGGATTATGTTGTCGGAAAATCCCGTCGTGTAGTGTCTAGCGGACCTTTTCCGTCGGAATTTCGGACGTAAAAATTTGAGAGAAGGACCTAAAACTTTCCGACAACAAAATCCGAGCAGACTTTTTCCGATCGTGTGTATAGAATTCGGACGCAAAAAGTGCCACGCATGCTCAGAATACATTTGGAGACGAAAGCTATTGGCTACTGGCCTCTACGTAGTCCCGTCGTACGTGTTGTACGTCACCTTGTTCCGAACGATCGGATTTTCCGACAACTTGGTGCGACCGCGTGTATACAAGACAAGTTTCGGCCAAAATCCGTCTGAAAAAATCGGACGGATTTTGTCGTCGGAATGTCCGACCCTGTGTACAAGGCAGTAGACTTATTCTTGATTTTTTTCCCCATTCCAAATATACCTAAGGAGTATTGTTTTCCATGTTTTAAAGTATGCTTGTAGGAGAGGGATCGGCAGCATCTGAAATTGGTACATGATCTTTGGCAAAAGACTCATTTTAAATATATTAATTCTCCCCAACCAAGACACATGTCTTGATTCTATCTTGCTTAAGTCCTTTTTAATTTCATTCAGCATTGGCAGGAAGTTTGACTGGTACAACATATCCATATGTGTTGTAATCTTAACCCCTAGATATTTTAGCTCTTTCTCTCTCCAAATAAATGGAAACTCCTCCTGTTATATCAGTGCCTCCTCTAGTGGGACCCCCATATTTAGGATCTCAAACTTTGCCGGGTTTATTTTAAAATTCAAGCATTCTCCATACTGTTTCAGGTTTTTCATTAAATTGGGCAGAGTTATCCTCAGGCAGGTCACAAAAAACAGTATATCGTCGGCATATGCTGCCAACTTATGTTCCTCTTCTCCCAACCTAAGCCCCCTATTGTTCACATCCTGACGTATTTTCGCCAGCAATGGTTCAAGTGACAGTACAAACAGTAGAGGGGATGGGGGCACCCTTGTCTAGAACCATTGTACATTTCAAAGATTCCTGACACAGCGCCATTCACTTTCATCCTTGCTGTGGGGTGTTCGTAAAGTGCGCCCAGCCACTTCATATATCTATTCCCTATAACCCTCCCCGCAAGGGCCTCTTTCATGAACCCCCAGCCTACCCTGTCAAATTATTTTTCAGCATCAGTAGACTGGGGGTCCCGGACTCCTTTATTTCGTGCATCACCAGCAATGTCCTGATTCCATTGTCCCCACATTCTCTTCCGGGTATGAAACCAGTCTGATCAGTATGTACTAGCTCACTCATTAGTGGTCTCAACCTTCCCGCCATTACCTTGGCAAACAACTTGATGTTGTCATTTAACAATGAAATTGGCCTATAACTCGAGCAAAGTGTAGCGTCCTTTCCCTCTTTCGGTATTATGACTATGGCCACCTCTAAAGCCTCCTTCCTTATTGCCCACTTTGTGCCTATCTCATTAATATATGTGCACAATTTTGGGACCAGAATACTACAGAAAACTTTCTGTAGTATTGTGTTGTTAGGCCACCCGGGCCTGGATTCCTTTTAGATCTATCTCTTCTAAAAAAAGCCCTCATTTTATCCTTTCTTTTATTTTTTTGCTCAGGTGTTTCGTTCTTATTAATAGCGTATAATTTCGCATAGTATTCTTGAAAAATTTCTGCTATTATTTTTGTGTTATATACCATTTTTCCTGTACTGTTCTTATTATACTGTTCTTATTGTATCTTGTTTAACTAGTTCTTTCAGTTCCTCTCTTTTACGGATAAGAATCGCTCATCTTCTCTACAGTTTTTTTACGTTACTGTTCTATTCTGGTAATATCTTTTATCAAGTTATTCTTTCTCCTTATTCCTGCCTTTTTCTTTCTGTTCCTAATAGAATCAGTATACCTCTGACATATGCCTTATGGGCCTCCCACAAAGTGGCCTCTGATATTTCTTCTGTGTCATTTTTTTTTATAAGTACCATTCCAGTTCCTGCCTGATCCTGTCTTCTGCTTCCTTGTCCTGTAGTAACTCTTCATTTAATCTCCAAGGAGTTGTTCTGTTTACCTTTCCCTCGGTCTTGATTCCCATCATTACCGGCGCATGATCAGAAAACGTGGCGATCTTTATTTCAGTTTTAACAACTGTTTCGAGCAATCTATGGTCTACCAAAAAAAAATCTATTCTTGAGTACGTCCCGTGCACAGAGGAATGGAACGTATAGTCTCGACATTTTGTATTCTGCGTTCGGCACACTTCTATTAATTGATTCTGTAATAAAGTCTTTTTTAAAGCCTTCCGCAACACGTTCCCAGTCCTCTGTGCACTTGACGTACTGTCTATCCCCGGTGTCATACAGAACATACTCCACCCAGTATAGTATGTCCTTTCTTAAAGTCCATGAATTTCTTTATAATAATTATAGTATATCTTATTGGGTTACTATGGGGGCAATAGATATTTGCCAGAGAGTATTCTTTCTCATTCATTTTACCTTTCAAGAAAAGATATCGCCCTTCCGGGTCCACAATTCTATCCTCTAGGACAACTCTTACTCCTCTGGCAAATCCTATGGCGATCCCTTTAGCTCTTCTTATTGGAGAATCTCCATAATACCAAACTGGGTAGTCTCTGGATCTTACAAAATAGAAGAAGGAAAAAGCAGCGCCCAAACGTGAAACAAAGCTGCTAACACTCCAATATGACAAAATTGCAAAAAGTATAAATGTGTAACAGTGTAGCGCTAAAAATGTCTCTGTACAGCAATGGTTGTGGACTGGAAAGGTCGGCAACCACCAATTTACTGTTCAGACTATTATTATAAAAAAACAAGATTAAGGTCAAATAAGTGGTGGACATCAGATCCCCTGGTTAAATGAGGGTGTGATGAATCACCAGATTAGATATTAGATGCACTTCCGGTACATCACTTCCGGCGCAGCACTTCCGCCGCGGCGTTCCACGCGGCCGATGTTTGGCTCCAGGTTAGTGCATTACAGGCTTTGCTGGTTGATTGGCGCCATTATTGGGGAGGTCTTATTGTCCTTCGGTCCACCTATGAGCCACTAGATTGTTGGTCACTAACTGAGGCATTGGGCAGTTATGTGCTCTTTGCCCGCCCAGTTATCAGGTCTCTTATTGGAACACCTTTCCCGCCATAGTTGCCCTATTTTTGGACCGCGCTTCCATTGGCCAACAACATGGTCTGTTTTTTACACTCCTCCCTATTGGTCCATTTCCGTCCTCAACCTCCAATACGCTACAATATTGAACAGGAAACAGGAAGTGGGGCTGATTGAAACACTCAGGTGCGTTAGTGGTTTAATTGTTTTTGTATACTATATATAACGCAGCAGGAGTAAGCTGGAGCATACCCCAGCAGAAGTCTTTTCAGACGAAACGCGTCGGGTCTCCAAGCATTATTGCCTACTGCGTTTTTTATTCAATTTTAGTAGAACAGCTCCATTTTATTTGCTTTTATGTTGGATGCATGTTCTCTTTTATAATAAAGTGAACCCTTGCATTTGGGTTTTACACGATGAGGAGTCCCTCTTTTGTTTTTTCTCTTCACCTATGGCAAGTCTGACCGATGAGCACTGATCTAACTAAAGCGATCCAGTAAACATCTATTCGGTCGGTGAGTATTTGCTAAGGATCTCGAGACGCTCCAGTCTATGCTTCCAACTCCCAATCTATTCCACATTTTTGGTACCTGGAGGTAGCCATACAAGCTGTTTCCGACCTTTCACTTCCGGTGAGTTGGTCCACCGCACATGTCTGACCGATGAGCACTGATCTAACTAAAGCGATCCAGTAAACATCTATTCGGTCGGTGAGTATTTGCTAAGGATCTCGAGACGCTCCAGTCTATGCTTCCAACTCCCAATCTATTCCACATTTTTGGTACCTGGAGGTAGCCATACAAGCTGTTTCCGACCTTTCACTTCCGGTGAGTTGGTCCACTGCACATGGTAAGCGCTTATGAAATTACTCTTCTGGTTGCACTGTTGCCCTTGTTTGAGAGGATCCAGCATCTGAACCATATCATCATTACTGTTTTGGTTTTGCATCTGAACTGTGTTATCAACATCATCTTACTTTGTGTTATCTGGACTCTATGAAGTAGTTCCTCTACTTGAAATATAGTTTGGTGACTTCGTCCGTTCACTAATTATTAATATCAGGACTGCTTATAGAGATGTTTTCAGAAATAACCATCTTTATCATGTGCTACTGATTTATACTGTGATGTATTTCTATTTGCCTGTTTGGCTTGCTAGTTCAGTGGCCAGTTCAATAAGTACCCTGATGACACATGTTCTATTTTGACATTCTCATTTACTTCAGTCCTTCTGTCTTTGCAGCACTTTCTACATATCACAGTTTTAGCATCACAGATATTGGCACCCCATTATATTTTCACTGATTGTTTGTATGATTTTAGGCATTTTGATTGCATAATCTGTGAAACTTATGGCTCCAGGGTCATGAATATTGGCTTCTTTATTATTGATGTGATTTTAGGCATTGAGTTGTACCATTCACATTTTCACTAAAACACCCACTTAAGGTGAGTGTGGACCACTGGGTAGTGTATCCACACTTTCGGTCTATCTAATCTGGTGATTCATCACACCCTCATTTAACCAGGGGATCTGATGTCCACCACTTATTTGACCTTAATCTTGGTTTTTTATAATAATAGTCTGAACAGTAAATTGGTGGTTGCCGACCTTTCCAGTCCACAACCATTGCTGTACAGAGACATTTTTAGCGCTACACTGTTACACATTTATATTTAGTCTCTGGATCTTATTTTTAAATTAGAGTCATGTGATATATGTGTCTTGTAATAGAACTACATCCACTTTATAATGTTTAATCACTCTTATTACATTGTTTATTTTTTATCGGAGCATTTAAACCTCATACATTATAGATCAAAAAGTTAAGGGTGGTCATCTCTGCACACTGCACTCCGGGACCACTCTGCCCTTCTCCCCATCTCCGGTAGCGTCATGGGCAGAGATCCCACCCTTCCCCTCCTCCTCATCTAGGTCCTTTTCAGAGCAGTTCCCCATCTTTTCCCCCTCTCCATTTTACCCTCCCCCACCCTCCCTCCCCCTTCCTTTGGGGTGATTGGCCTCCCAGTGGCCCATGGATCCAAGGCCCTCTACCTCCTCCTGGCCCTTTGATTCCCCCCCCAGAGGTTAGACTCTACCTGTGGGTCCTGCCAGACCCGCTGCCGCCCAGAGTAGGGATGACCCGGCCCCTCCCCCTGAACATTTTAATCGTTCTCTTATCCTTCCCTCCCCCTCCCGCCCCCTGTCCTCCCCTCAGCCCCCAGTTCTTTGATTCTCGGTTCTTCTTCTTTGATAAGGCCCAATTTTTGAGAGACCAGGGACACAGGTGAGCTCCTGCCGTGCTGTCTTGCTGTGTGCGTGTCTCCCGGGACCGATGTGTGCTTTCGCCGGAACCCGGCACCGCTGCACGTTCCCGCTGACTCTCCAGAGGCGCTCCGGTATGTCCCGCTCTCGGACACTCGGCTGGTCGGCAAACAGGCCGTGGTCGGCAAAAGGGACTGAGGAGTGGCGGGGGGGGTGGAATGGGAGCAGAGAGGGGAAGTCCTCCCTCACTCACTCATACTGGAGGAGGTTCGCTGGCTTCTCGGGCCATCAGCAGCAGCTGCGTCTGTCAGGCTCCCTCATCAGGCCATTTTTATTTATTTTAACTTTCACTGGCTACATGCTGGTTTATGCATGTTTACTTGTTTTTTACACTTTAGTTTAAGCACAACACTTGCAAAAGAAATTTTGGAATTTTATATATGCTTTATTGTGTTTTTTGCTCATTTAGTATATATTAGCACTAGCACTTCACTATTACCTAATTAAGCTTGTTTGCGCTGTGGTATTCTCATTTTCTTTCATAATGTTTCATAATTTTTATATTCATTCTATTGTTTTTTTCTATTCTAGTCTTTTCTATTCTTTCCTATTCTATTCTTTTTTCTATTATATTCTATTCTTTTCTATTCTATTGAATTCAAATGCATTTGTTTCGAAATTCAAATTTCAGAAGATGGTTATATTATATTTTATTCTATTCTATTATATCTATTCTTTTATTTTCTATTCTATTTTTCTTCAATTCTATTCAAATTCAAATTTTGGAAGAAGGTTGTATTGTTTCTATTTTACTCTATTCTATTCTTTTTTTAAACTCTATTTTAAACTATTATATTCCTTTATTTTCTATTTTATTTAATTCTGTTCTTTTATTTTCTATTTCACTCTGTTTTACGCTATTCTTTTCTAGTCTATTGTTTTATTTTCTAATCTTTTACTTTTCTTTCTATTCTATCCCTTTATTTTTTGTCAATTTTTTTCTATTGTTTTATTTTTTATTCTGTTCTGTTTTACTCTATTATATTCAATTCTTTTATTTTCTATTCTATTCTTTTATATTCTATTCTAATCTTTTCTATTCTCTTATTTTCTACTATATTTTATCTCTTCGTAAATTCGAATTCGATTCAAAAACGATTCAAAATCGATTAGAAAACATATCTAATTCAATTGAAAAACTATTCTAATTAGATTTGAAAGTGATTTGAATTAGAATTTTGTTCGAAATTTTGTTTACTTATTTTGGATTTGTTTAAATTTGCTACTATTGTCATTCAGAAATTCATATACATCTGAACTTCTGAATAACAAAAAATTTGTCAGAATTTCCATTCAGAACGAAACGACCCGCACATGTCTATTACACATAGGGTAAAATCATAGGAACAAAGAACACAGAGGAGAGATGGGTTCGCTTTAAGAGGATATTAAATAAGGGCATTGGCCCATGCATCCCATTGGGTAATACATATTGAAGAGCAAACAAAAGTCCTGGATGGCTTAACTCCAATGTAACTCCAACGTAAAAATTCATATAAAAGCAAAAGAGAAGGCCTTCAAAAAATACAAGGTTGAGGGATCATCATCAGCATTGACTATAAAAAATGCAACAAGAAATGTAAGGGTGCAATTAGGGCGGCTAAGATAGAACACAAAAGACACATAGCGGAGGAGAGTAAAAAAAATCCCAAGAAATTCTTTAAGTATGTAAACGGTAAAAAATGGAGGGCAGACCATATTAGCCCCATAAAGTATGAGGAAGGACATCTGGTTACAAAGGATGGGAAAATGGCGAAGGTATTGAATTTATTCTTCTCCTCATCCTTCATGAGGAAATCGAGGGGCTTCAGTAACCAAAACTGCAATGTTTATCCTTGTGACACATCACAGGAAGCACCCTCATGGCTAACAGTGGACAGAATTAGATTTAGACTTGGTAAACTTAACATTAATAAATCACCGGGACAGGATGGCTTGCACCCGGGGGTACTTAGGGAACTCAGTCAAGTCATTGCCAGACCATTGTTCCTAATTTTTACTGAATGGTACCAGCGGATTGGAGAAAAGCCAATGTAGCCCCAATATTTAAAAAGGGCCCAAAATACATCCCTGGGAATTACAGAGCAGTTATCCTAACATCAATAGTATGCAAGCTCTTGGAGGGGATGATAAGGGACTATATACAAGATTTTAGTAATGAAAACGGTATCATTAGCAGTAATCAGCAGGGATTCATGAAAAATCGTTCTTGCCAAACCAATTTATTAACCTTCTATGAGGAGGTGAGTTGCCATCTAGATAAAGGAAGGCCTGTAGATGTGGTGTATCTGGATTTTGCAAAAGCATTTGACACAGTTCCCCATAAATCTTTACTTACAAAATAAAGTCCGTTGGCATGGACCATTGAAAACTGGCTACAAGGGCGATTTCAGAGGGTGGTGATAAATCCTATTTAATTTGTTCATAAACGACCTGGAGGATGGAGTAAACAGTTTAATCTCTGTATTTGCGGACAATACTAAGCTAAGCAGGGCAATAACTTCTCCGCAGGATGTGAAAACCTTGCAAGAAGATCTGAACAAATGAATGGGGTGGGCAACTACATGGCAAATAATATTTAATGAAGAAAAATGTAAAATAATGCATTTGGGTGGCAAAAATATATGAATGCAATATATACACTAGGGGGAGAACCTCTGGTACAATCTAGGATGGAAAAAGACCTGGGAGTCCTAGTAGATAAAAGGCTCAGCAATGGCATGCAATGCAAGTTGCTGCTAACAAAGCAAACAGAATATTTGCATGCATTAAAAAAGGGATTAACTCCAAGGATAAAGCGATAATTCTCCCACTCTACAAGACTCTGGACCGGCCTTACCTGGAGTATGCTATCCAGTTCTGGGCACCAGTCCTCAGGAAGGATGTACTGGAAATGGATGGAGTAAAAGAAGGGCAACAAAGCTAATAACGGGTCTGGAGGATAATAGTTATGAAGAAAAGCACTGGACTTTTTCTCTCTGGAGAAGAGACGCTTGAGAGGGAATATGATTTCAATTTACAAATACCGTGTTGGTGACCCCAAAATAGGAATAAAACTTTTTTGCAGAAGGGAGTTTAACAAGACACATGACCACTCATTAAAATGAGAAGAAAAGAGGTTTAACCTTAAACTACGTAGAGGGTTCTTTACTGTAAGAGTGGCAAGGATGTGGAATTCCCTTCCACGGGCGGTGGTTTCATCGGGGGGGGGGGGGGGGCATAGATAGTTTTAAAAAACTATCATATAGGCACCTGAATGACCGTAACATACAGGGATATACAATGTAATACTGACATATAATCACACACATAGGTTGGACTTGATGGACTTGTGTCTTTTTTCAACCTCACCTACTATGTAACTATGTAACATTCAAACTACACTGACACTGTTTAGGAAGATTATATTGTTCTGTAACCCCACATGCAGCCTAAAGTGGTAATATATCAATTTTGTAAGGTCCTTTCTCTTGCCTCCTTCCACTCTCACATTAGTCAAAAGAAAAATGAAAAGAAAATATTTAAAGTAATTTTTTATTTTTTTTATTTTACTTTTTTAACTGCCACTTTAGCCTAGCCAGAATAAAGTCAGATCCCCCATGTGTGTGCAGACACACCATGGAGCACTACCATTTTTCTGACAGAGTCAAGGCTGTGTGTGAATATGCACAATATCTCACAGACTGCCTCCTGGTGATGTGTGATGTGGCTAGGAACCAATTGCGAGATGTCACACATGGACATACAGTGTGGGCATCTCTGCCACGTCCCATAACTCTCAATTGAAGGTGCTGAAGGACTAAGGCAGAGCTTTTGCTTCAAACAAGATAATGCTGGACTCCATAGTCCACTAAGTATGTTTTTTTTTTTTTGTTCCTTTTTTTTATTTAGACATAGACAGGGATTCTACAATGTGTATGAAAGAAAGCTTGCACCTATGGGTTTGTGCACTATAACAAGAAATGTAGTGAAAACTATTTAAAAAGCTGCTCCTCAATAGTGTAGATAAACTATACTATAAGTGGTGAGAAAAAATGCGTAAGAGGGAGCTATTAGAATTTACCTTTACCTAAATCTAGACAACTTTTTGTCAACATGTGATGACATGAAATACGATTCAAATAACAGTTAAATAACAACGTGACATAATTCATAAAGTGCAAAGTGCTGAATTTATAACATTAGCCAAAGTAGTAGAAAATGTCCAATAGAACAGTTCATATACAGTTGTGCTCATAAGTTTACTTACCCTGGCCATTTTTCAGAGAATATGAATGATAACACAAAAACTTTTATTTTACTCATGGTTAGTGTTTGGCTGAAGCCATTTATTATCAATCAACTGTGTTTACTCTTTTTAAATCATAATGGCAATAGAAACTACCCAAATTACCCTGATCAAAAGTTTACATACCCCAGTTCTTAATACCGTGTATTGCCCCCTTTAACATCAATAACAGCTTAAAGTCTTTTGTGGTATTTGTGGATGAGGCTCTTTACCTTTTCGGATGGTAAACCTGCCCATTCCTCTTGGCAAAAGCCTCCAGTTCCTGTAAATTCTTGGGCTGTCTTGCATGAACTGCACGTTTGAGATCTCCCCAGAGTGGCTCAATGATATTGAGGTCAGGAGAGTGAGATGGCCACTCCAGAACCTTCACTTTATTCTGCTGTAGCCAATGACAGGTCAACTTGGCCTTGTGTTTTGGATCATTGTCATGCTGGAATGTCCAAGTATGTCCCATGCGCAGCTTCCTGGCTAATGAATGTAAATGTTCCTCCAGTATTTTTTGATAACATAATGCATTCATCTTGCCATCGATTTTTACCAAATTTCATGTGCCTTTGTAGCTCACACATCCCCAAAACATCAGCGATCCACCTCCCATGTTCCACAGTAGGAATGGTGTACCTTTCATCATAGGCCTTGTTCCACAGTAGGAATGGTGTACCTTTCATCATAGGCCTTGTTCCACAGTAGGAATGGTGTACCTTTCATCATAGGCCTTGTTCCACAGTAGGAATGGTGTACCTTCCATCATAGAAGAAAAAATTGAATACCACGCTGTGAACTAAAAAATTAATTAAATGCTAGGAATATGGCTGTAGATCAAATTTGTAAGATATGTACAAACAACGTGATCATGAAATAGAAAAGAAGCTGCGCAATAAAGTAATAAAATAAACTAAATAATGTGGTGACAAAAATAAAATAAAATATTATAATATTGCAGCAGATAATCACTATAATGGACAATGAATCACAATAATAAATGAATATGTAATATGTGATAAATGACCAATCTTCAAACGCAGGAGGATAATACAAAATTATATATAAAAGTCCAGTGAAATAAGTGAAAGTGGTAACTTAGTTAAATCCTTCTGGCAGGAATTGGCTGTGAGTGCACTGAGAACAAGCCAGGGGATCGCAACGCTATAGGCAGACCAGCAAACAACGATCACGGTCTCAATGGAAATAGAAACTCACCATAGTGTAAATCCATAAAAAAACTATTTATTGTAGCAAAAAACATTGCACTTACATTTGTAAAAACGATAAAAGCTCATAAAAGAAATGCCAGCTGGCTTGCAGACACCCGTCCTAGACAGCGATTATGTCAGCATGTCTCCCTTCCTCCCTTTTGCTATAATAAATTGTTTTTTTATGGATTTACACTATGGTGAGTTTCTTTTTCCACTGAGACCATGATCGTTGTTTGCTGGTCTGCCTATCGAGTTGCGATCCCCTGGCTTGTTCTCAGTGCACTCACAGCCAATTCCTGCCATTGTCGGTCTGATGTCCGGATGCTGATCTAATACTACAGACTTTACACTGCTTGCCTTCTGGTTAGCGCATATGTTGTGTGGTGGAGGTTCACAAGTATCGGTGTCTTATCTGCACAGAAGAATTCAACTAAGTTATCACTTTCACTTATTTCACGTGACTTTTATATATCATTTTCTATTATCCTCCTGAGTTTGAGGATTGGTCATTTATCACGTATTACATATTCATTTATTTTTGTTTCAAATCTTACTTTATTTCATTTTCACATCTTGACAAACATAAAATTTTGCAGTTACATGTATTATACAGGCATTTACAGTTGTGTCTGTTTATAACTCCATAGTTTCTTATTCCTGTACTTTTGCGTATTAGTTATATAATGTTGCTATTACTTTCATTCTTACTCCCCATCATATGTCATTAAAACTTATCAAACAATCTATCATACTCTCTTCATTCATATTAGTGTCCAGTAGAGAGAAAAAAAAAAAAAAAGGAGAGAAAAGAAAAAAAAAAAAAAAAAAAAAAAAAAAAGCAAAAAAAAATAAAAAAAAAAAAAAAAAAAAAAAAAGGATTTTGACAAGGTCTCTCCCGTCCTCCCTCCTCCCCCCTCCCTCTCATATCGTCCGCAGCAATAAGGACGACATCCTATAGTCTCTCCATTTTTGCCAAGTTTCGTTTATGTGATCTTTGGGATCCTCCTCTTTTATAATCCTCTCTTCCAGTGAACGCATATCATCCATTTCTATGATCCATTCCTCAATTGAGGGTGCTATATTGTTTTTCCATTTCCTTGCTATTACTGTTCTAGCTGCGGTTAAACAGTGTTTTAGTATCCCTTTTCTTATCTTTTTGATCGTACCTGGTATCATTGATAAAATAGCGATCTTTATTTCTGGTTGTATGTTTATATCTGTCATCTCGCTATATATCTTAAATATTTTTTCCCAGAATATGTACACCTTTGGGCATAAAAACCAGATATGTGACATAGTCCCGGTTGCTTTTTGACATCTCCAACAGGTGCTATCATTTTCTACATTAATTTTATACAGGTCAATTGGGCATTTATACCATCTCACTAGTAGTTTGTAGTTTCTTTCCTGATGTCTATTGGATAGAGACATTTTGTGTGTTAGTAAAATTGCTTTGTCCCATTTCTCTCTGGGTATGGCCTCTTCCATCTCCTGTTCCCATTTTCTTACATATTTTAACTCTTGTGTGTTACTGTTTGAAATTAAATATTTATATATGTTGGAAAGATTATGTATGGGTCTTTGTTCTTGTAATAATAATGTTTCCAGTGTTGTGGGTGTTCTGTCCAGTATTCCTGTTTTCTCAAGAGTATTTATATATTCCTGAAGCTGTCTGTGTTGTATCCATTTGTGTGCATGTTCTCTACCCATGTCTTCTAGTCGAATAAGTTTTTTGTTCTCCATTGTTTGTACTATTCTGATGTTGTCTTTTTTCTCCCATTTTAAAAAGGTTCTGGATTCATTTGCTGGGGGGAAATCGGGATTGCCGAAGAGGGGTGTCATTGGGCCTATATATGATGACCCTATTCCCCTTTTCATCAGTCCGTCCCATGTTTTCAGTGTTGCTTCAATCAAAAATGGCATTTCTTGTCTTAATGGTCTATTCTCTTTTTTTATCCATGGTAGTATTTTTAAATTTATATTCATAATTTCTTCCTCTAGTTCCACCCATTGTTTAGTTCCTTTATTATGAAACCAATCCAGAATCCTAGTGATCAGGGATGCCTTAAGGTATGTGGATAAATCCAGAAGAGCCAAACCCCCGTCTTTTTTTGATCTTATAAGTGTTTCCCTGCTGACTCTTGCTGGTTTACCCGCCCAGATGAAGCTGCCTATCAGTTTTCGTAGAGTATTCAATATGTTTTTGAGGGGAAATATTGGAACTGTTTGGAATATATATAGTTTTTTGGGAAGTATGTCCATTTTTATAATATTTATACGCCCTGTCCAAGAGAAAATCCCTTTGTTGTAGTTTTGAAGTAGTTTCGTTATTTTTTGTATTAGTGGGACATAGTTGTTTTCTTGGAGTTTTCTGATGTCATTGGGGATAAATATTCCTAGGTATTTAATAGTACTATTTTGCCATTTAAAAGAGAAATTCCTTTTAAGAGTATCAACAGTGTTTGTAGTAAGTGAAATGTTTAAGGCTTCCGTTTTATTATAATTAACTTTGAAGTTACTAACTTCAGCAAAGCGTTTGAATTCTTTTATTAGATTGGGTAGTGTCACTATGGGGTTTGTAATATATAATAATAGATCATCTGCGTATCCTGAAAGTTTATATTCCTGATCTTTTATTCTAATTCCTTGTATATCCTTATTTATCCGGATTGCTGTCATCAGATGTTCCATAGTTAAAACATATATCAGTGGGGATAAGGGACATCCCTGTCTGGTTCCGTTTCGTATTGTTATCGTGTCTGATAATTCCCCATTTGCTCGAATTTTGGCCGTTGGATTCTGATATAGAACCAGAATCTTTTCTAATAATCTAGGGCCCAGTCCCCATTGTTTCAATGTCTCTTCAAAGAATCGCCATCCCACCCTGTCGAACGCTTTTTCAGCGTCTACTGCCAATAGACAGGATGGGATGGCGTGTCTTTTCGCATATTCGACTAATGTCAAAGTTTTAAAGGTGTTATCTCTCGCTTCTCTTCCCTCCACGAATCCTACTTGGTCTAAATGTATCGTTGTTGGTAGTTTAGGGGTAAGCCTATTGGCTATAACTTTAGAGTAGATTCGGAGATCTATATTCGTCAGGGAGATCGGTCTATAGTTTCCACATAGTGTATGGTCTTTATCGGGTTTGGGTATGAGAGATATATATGCCTGCATACTTTGTGATACAAATGGCTGAGCTATAGATACAGAGTTAAATGTACGTTTTAAAACTGGGATAAGCAGGTCTTTGTATAATTTATAAAAGCGTGGGGTAAATCCGTCAGGCCCTGGGCTTTTACCTATTGTCAGTGAGTCTATTACTATTTGTATTTCCGTTTCTGAGAATTCATTCTCAAGTTGTTCTATATCGCTATCAGGTAGTGTTGGTAACGGGGTTTCTGTTATGTATTGTTTTACCTTTTGGTCAAGGTCTTCTAGGTTTTGTTTTGTTAGTCGGTTAGGTAGGTTATATAACCCAGAGTAAAATGTATGGAAAGTTTCCATAATCTTTTTGGGATCATACGTCAGTTCCCCTGAGTCTGTTTTAATTTTGGGAATTGATGTAGTTCTTGTTTGTTGTTTTAAAGCTCCAGCTAATATTTTACCTGGTTTATTCTCTTGATGGTAATATAGGGCGCGATTTTTGTCTCTAATTCGAAGTGATTGTTCATTCAATATCGTTCTCAACTCTACTCTTTTATCCGAAAGGACCATTAATGTTTCTCGTGTTGTATTCTGTTTATGGTGTTTCTCTAATACCGAAATTTCTTGTATCAATTCTTTTAACCTATTGTTTTTCATTTTTTTTAATCTAGACCCATGTTTAATAAGGAGGCCCCTTATTATACATTTAAGGGCTTCCCATTGATTTGGGAGTGATGTATTATCTTCTATGTGGTCTGATGTAAAATTCAATATCGCGGAAGCAATTTCAGTTCTACAGGATTCATCAAATAGTAAATTATCATTTAATTTCCATGTACCTCTAGGCATACTTTTATTTATTGTATCTATAGTTAGGTAGATGGGTGCATGATCTGACCATATGAAATTCCCTATCTCGGGGGTAGAGGTTGTTGCAATCGCCGAGGAGTTTATCAAAAAGTAGTCCAGTCTATGGTATGTATCGTGTACCTGGGAGTAAAATGTATAGTCTTTTATACTTGGATTTGTTATTCTCCATATATCTATTAGTTGGTATTGTTCTAGTAGTTTTTTAAATGCTCTTTTCTCACTTTTCTTTTGAGGTCCTGTCTTTGATGTGGTATCCATATTTCGATCTAGAACAAAATTGAAGTCTCCTCCAATTATGATTGTCCCTTCTGCTTTAATCATCATCTTTGTTAGTGGTTGAATGCCTGTTTTAATTTGATCTATATTTGGTAGATAGATATTAATAAAAGTGTATATCTGTCCGTATATATTCAGCTTTAGCAATAGTGCTCTGCCCTCTCGACTTGTCCATTTTTCTAAAACCTGATGAGGTATTGAGTTATGAATTACTATTGAGACCCCTCTGGATTTTGAATATGGGTATGTATCGTGATACCAGTTGGGATATTGTCTATTTTGTATGTTTGGTAGTTGATTTGTACGGAAGTGCGTTTCCTGGAAGAGAATAATTCCTACATTTTGTTTCTGTAGAGAATATAAGATTTGTGATCTCTTAGATGCTACATTTAGTCCCCTTGTATTGAAAGAACAAACTTTAATAGCTGTCATATTTCGACAATAGGGGGTCTAGAGGAGGGAAGAGGGAGAGAGCAAAAAGGGGGGGGGGGGGAGAGGGGAAGAGGGAGAAGGAAGGAGAGAGAGAAAAGAAAAAGAAGAAAGAAGGAAGGGAGAAAAGAAAAAAAAAAAAAAAAAAAAAAATTTAATATTTTTTATTCTTTTAAAAAAAGCTTCTCTTCTGTAATTCACGTTCACTCGCACTAAGAGTCAAATGCTCTTTGGTGTTCTACTCACTTGAGATTAAAACTTTCATACTTTATCATTCTCTAAATGACTCGTTGAGTCTACCCTTACAATGTAAGTTCCCTATTTGGGGGTATATAGGGATTTCCTTAGGGTTAGGACGTGCCCCTGGTCTGGGAATAGTTTAGTTTAAATGATGTAGGATTTTAATGGGTATTTTAATCCTACATCTTATTTATCACCTTCATGAGCTATTATTATTGTGTTACTTATGTTTGTTCTCCTATCCTCTTCCCCTCCCCCTCCCCCCTCACCTTTGAAGTTATATTTGAAAGCCGACAGTTTATGTGGTATATATACGTCTTTTCCATTCTGTTATTCCATTATTACAGATTGGTATTTGGGTTGTTTCCCATGGATACAAATGTGGTTTATTGGTGCATAATCTATACAGTTTATTTCCTCTGCTCTTCGTTGTGGGGATAGAGTGGGCAGAGGGAGAAGGAGAGCGAGAAGGGAGGAAAAGGAGAGGGAAAGGAGAAAAAAAAAAAAAAAAAAAAAAAAAAAAAAACCTAGAGGAAAAAAAGGGGAGGAAATTTTCTCTCTCTCCTCCACCCCACCCACTTCCTCCCCTCCGCAGAGGGTCGTTTTTTTTTTGGAGGGCAGAGGAAGATTGAATCAATTGTATCCAGTGGGGGCAAACCAATTTCCCAAAAGCCCACAGCTCATAAGTGTCCATTTTTCAGGTACATTACAATTTATACATTTTTATCATATTTTCATTATATTCTGACATGTTATATTTATAACTCTATGCATTTAATTTTGAGTCCCTGTTACCCCATTTTTCTCCCCAAAAAAAAGAAAGAAAAAAAAAAAAAAAAAAAAAAAAAAAATTTATAATAATAAAAAAAAAAAATTTATAATAATAAAAAAAAAAAAAAAAAAAAAAAAAAATTAAAGAAATCAAAAAAAAAAAAAACATTTTTATAATAATTAAAAAAAAAAAAAAAAAAAAAAAAATTTTTAAAAATTTAAAAAAATAAAAATTAAAGAGGGGGGAGCACCTAGGGGGGGAGGGGAGGCCAATTCTTTTGGAATCTCCCCAATCCCCCTTGTTCTCCTCCCTCGTTCCCTTTCCCCCTCCTCTAGAGATGTGTGTGTAAGTAATAGATTATAAATTGTGTCTGGTGTGTCCGTGTCGTGTATATATAATATTAGTGTACAGGCATGTGATCGGTGTATCCCTTTCCCTTCTACCCTTCCCTCCCCGGTCCTATGTCCGCCCCCAAAAATGTGAGTCCTTGTGTAGATATGGTAAAGTTATGTGATGTGTTCCAAAAAAAAAAATGTGCCCCTATTCATACTCAAATGATTCTGGTCTTTTCCCTGATCACTTCTAATATTAACATTATTTCCTCTTTATCTATTACATATCCGCAGTGTATATTGTGATGGTTACTGTTTGTACTCTATTCCTAAACCTCCCTCTTTTCTCCCTCCCCTCACCCTCCCATCTCCCCCTTCTCCGGAAAAAGAAGGAGAGGGGGAAAAAAAAAAAAAAAAAAAAAAAAAAAAAGAAGGGGGGAAATTATGTATCTCTTTCCCTTCTCTTTCCCCCTCATTTCATTCTGAAGAGATTTATTATATCTGGGCCCACAAGGGCAGTTCTATCAGAGGGAGTCCCAAATGGTTGAGGAATTCTTGTAGATCTTCAATACTCCGAAACACCGTCTTCTGGCCTTCTTGGTACACTATTACTTGAAAGGGGGATCCCCATTTATAAAGGAATCCCTTCTCTCTCAATAGCTCCAGTAGTGGTTTCACCGCTCTTCTCTTATTTAATGTATGTTTAGATAGATCTTGTAAGAATATAAGTTGAGCTCCCTCATACTTGAATTCCCTTTGTGTTCTTGCTGCTATCATTATATTTTCTTTGGTTTGGAAAAAATGTATTCTACATATTATGTCTCTAGGTCTCGTTTGATTGGGATCTCTGGGTCCTTGAATTCTGTGTGCTCGATCGATCTCTATTGCTGTTGTCTCAGGTTGTTGTAATAAAATATTAAATATATGTTGTAATATTTGTTTCAGATTCTCGGTGTCTACTAATTCTGGAAGTCCTCTTATTTTTATATTATTACGTCTATTCTTATTCTCGAGTTCATCTGTTGAATCTCTTATTTGTTTTATTAATCGATCGTGTTCTATTATTTTTTCTTCCAGGGTAAGTGTTTTCTGGTCGATCGTCAGGATTTTGGCATCTATGATATTCATATGCTCTTGGGTGTCTATTAAGGATACCTTCAATGAATTTATTTGCTCTTTATATGTAGTCTCTAATCTATAGACATAATTATCCATATCCTCTTTAGTTGGTAGTGATTTTAAGTGTGTCTGTATGTCCCAGTTGGGATTGTTTGTTGATCTCGTTGTGTCCATTATGGGATATTGTGTACTCCCTATGGGGCTATTGTTGAGTGGGAGCTCTGGGCTCATACTGGGTGAAGCAAAATGCAATTCAGTGGAAGTCTCTGCGTCTTGTTGTGGCGATATTAATGGCTGTTTGAAAAACCCCTTTATATCTGAGTTCTGTGCAGAATGTGGCTTAATCTGATTTTTTGTTGTTCCACCTGTGGATCCTCTCTTTGTTTTCTGAGTGTGTGTACTTTTTGGTGGCATCCTTATAGAGTTTTTATCTGTTTCAAAGTAGTAGATGGAAAGCAAACAACCAAAAAAAAAACCTTTTCCTCTCAAGAGAAGTGTATATTCCACTGATCATATATTGCATATATATATGGAATGTTGTTCTCTTGGGTAGTTGTAGGGGTCTTTCTTATAACTTTTTTAATCTGTCTGGTGGGGAGGTATCTCCCGGGTTACACTATCTTCACCCCCAATTTAAATCCTTTTTTAGCCGTCCATTTTTCATTAGGTTAAACTTCCCCTTTTTTTTCTTCTTTTTCAAAACTCTTTATTGTACTCTGTATTCTTTGTTAACTGTCAGCAAAGTTTATCAGATATACCAGGAATATCTTTAATGGGTATTCTGAACATTTATGTAATAAATTATTTAACCCTTTTACGGTGAGGTCTTTCTCTCTACAGGAGGGTTATATTTGGGTGTTTTTTCTGCTGGTTTCTGTAGGTCCCACTACAGTGTAGGTCCCACTAGAGTGACGTGACGTTTATGTCCTTAATACCCTTTATTATACAGTTGTTCCTTTTCAGTTTTTATGTCATAACACATATCCAAAGGGAAAAAGAAAAAGGAAAAAAACGGGGTTTTTTTGTCGGTCCCCTCCGCTTTACCTTTAGTCTGTAGGGTATATGAGATAGGGTACTTATCTGCTGGTTCCGTTAGTCCTGTACAGTCACTCTAGGGATTCCCTGTGGAGACCTCCGCTTCATGTAGTCTTCACAGCGGTGGTTGCTGCAACATTGATCTGTTGTGTTACCTTCCCAGGCAGTTTGGTATCTCCGCGTGCGACGGGCCGTCGAATCCACACGGTTTGTATGGCGTGTATCCCGTTCGGTATATCCCGGCTTCGGCCGAAGGGGGGTCTTTAGTCAGCACTCTGGGGACGCCTCGTTCCCATCACTGCAGGTAAGAGATCGCTGGGAACTTTTTCTGTGTCTCTTGGGATTATATCCCAGCGCTTTTCTTGGAGCCTTTTCACCGCTATTTGCGCTTACCGCCAGCCAGCAAGCTAAGCTGCAGAGAGGTTGAAAAGATGTGTCCTTCAGCTGTGGTCAGAGCAGCATATCGTCGGCTTAGGGAGGGTAGGTGGGGATCATCTGTAGCTCATTGTGGTCAGCTGCAGGTCGTTTCCCAGACCTAGGAGGAGCTCCTTCGCTACACGTCCATCCTGTTCAATCCCCTTCCCCGATTCATTTATTTTTGTGATTTATTGTCCGTATAGTGATTATCTGGTGTAATATTATAATATTTTATTTTATTTTTGTCACTGCATATTTTAGTTTAACTTTATTGCGCAGCTTCTTTTTTGTTTTATGTACCTTTCATCATAGGCCTTGTTGACTTGTTGAAGCCCTACTCACCAGAAGTCCATGAACCCCTTTAACTAAAAAGTAAATTAGCGTTTTGTGGTTGAGTCATGGATCCTATGTTTTTTCCTCCTGAAGTGGATCAAGGATAACTCCTCCTCTCCACCAAAAGATCACATTTAAATGAGAGAAGAGGGACCAATTGTGTAATACTTTTAAATAAAAAGTATAATAAGTGCCTACCCGGTACTCGGGATAGCCCGCATTCAAGATGAAAGAGAACCGCCAACGCCTGGCTCACGCTCATGGGCCGGCGTGCGTTCCACTTCCGAGTTTCAAAACGGGAAGCCGGGGACATGGACGTGACCAGAAATGCACCTTGATGTACGTTTCGTCTCGCAACGTCACCAGGAAGCGACAGGGACAGGGATTTACTTAAACCTAAAGCAGTATTTACCCCCAAAACAAAAACTATTTGTCTCAAAAGAAAAAAAACCCTTACTGTAACTGTTTAACAATATTTGGCTGGAGTATTGGCTTCAATATGTTGGCCATTTCAGTTTGCTAATGCATCTAACACTACCCTTTTCCCTGGTTGTCAATTCTGCTGTCCAAGGGTGGCTACATTGCTCTTCCATCCAGAGTGGAGCCACCCACAAGAAGTGTGGAAGTGTGTTACTGGCTAGATCACCAGGTGAAAAGAAGGGGAACAAAAATCTAATAAAAAGAAAGCTAATTCAATATATTACATATTTAATTTTGGGATTGAAGTGATTGTAAAGTCTTGTTTAAAAAAAAAAAAAAAAACATTTTAAACTTATCTCCAGTGCAGTGGTTTTGCACAGAGCAGCCTGGATTCCCTCTTCTCATGTGCCTATTTGCTGCTCCTGGCCCCTCCCTCCTGTTGAGTGCCCCCACAGCAAGCAACGTGCTATGGGGGCACCCGAGCCAGGCTGCAGCTCCATGTGTCCATTCAGACATGGAGCTGCATTTTTTGTATTACATTTTTGCTCTTTAGATTAGATGTTTTAAAAACATTTTATTGTGCCATTACTGCTGTATCTTTTATGTATCCTTTTATGAGAGAAAATGTTTTTTGACCTTACAACCGTCGTGTTCTAAAATAGAATGCCGTAAAAATGGCCCTTTTATTGAGGAGGAAGTGTTGGCATTTTTCATGAGTTTCTGCTATAATCTTTTTTATAGTGTATACCAGGGCAAAGTAAAAAAAAACATGTATACCCATTTCCTCTTTTTTTTTTATCCCTTTGAAGTCTATGCATGTTCATCTGCCCAAAAAAATGCAGCTCTTGAAGGGTAAGTTTGTCTTTTCATGAAAAGAGTCCTGGCCGTTCCGGCACATAGCAGCCGTAATGTCCCGTGCTCCCATTGCATCAGTCCGCACACCATGCAGCACAAGTGGGTAACCATCATAATGCTTGCAATGGCAAGCACTCATTGGTCAGTGCGACCATGTGACTGCGCTGACACATGAGACATGCATGCTTCTTCTGGGACACCTTACTGGAAGCCTCAGATGCGCTTCTCATTGGTCAGCTTGGTCACATGACTGCAATCATTGATGAGCATTTACAGAATATAACTGGGCGTAGTCACGCTGAGATCTGACGGAGCTGAGTAGGCGGAGATCTGCCTGCTCTACTATGTACCGTATACGCTGAGACTGGGCGCTGATGCTGCACATTCTGACCCCATGCCTGAGCTGTGCGATCCGCTGTGATACCTGTGTCCGTGCTGGAGCTGTGCGATCCGCTGTATGATCCGCTGTATGATCCGCTGTATGAGCCACTAAGCCGCTGAGACGCCTGAGACGCACTGAGGGTAAACTGAGGGAGTCTGGAAGCAGGGTGGACAGATGCTTGGAGATTAGGGATGAGCTGAACACCCCCCCGTTCGGCTCGCACCAGAACCCGCGAACGGACCTAAAGTCAGTGCGAGCGTTAGAACCCTATTAGTTATAATGGATGCGAACGTTCAAAATTAAAAGTGCTAATTTTAAAGGCTAAAATGCATGTTAATGTCATAAAAAGTGTTTGGGGACCTGGGTCCTGCCCCCGGGGACATGGATCAATGCAAAAAAATGTTTTGAAAACGGCAGTTTTTTCAGGAGCAGTGATTTTAATAATGCTTAAATTGAAACAATAAAAGTGTAATATTCCTTTAAATTTCGTACCTGGGGGGTGTCTTTAGTATGCATGTAAAGGGGTGCATGTTTCCCGTGTTTAGAACTGTCTCTGCAAAAAGTGTCATTTTTGCAAGTAAAAAAGCTATTTAAAATCACTCGCGGCTAATGTGTATTGACGGCTCCCGTAATACAGAGAACAGTCATTCATTGAAAGTCATTCATAAAAAAAAAAAGTCATTGATAAAAAATAAAAAAAAAAATGAAAAAAAAAAAAAAAAAAAAAGCGTAGGGGTCCCCCCAAATTCAATAACCAGGCCCTTCAGGTCTGGGATGTATATTAAGGGGAACCCCAGCCAAAAAAAAAAAAAAAATGGCGTAGGGTCCCCCTCAAAATCCATACCAGACCCTTGAGGTCTGGGATGGATTTTAAGGGGAACCCTAGCCCAAAAAATTGGCGTGGGGTCCCCCTCAAAATCCATACCAGACCCTTATCCGAGCACGCAACCTGGCAGGCCGCAGGAAAAGAGGGGGGGACGAGAGCGGCCCCCCCTCCGCCTGAACCGTACCAGGCCACATGCCCTCAACATTGGGAGGATGCTTTCGGGTCTAAGACCCCCAAAGCACCTTGTCCCCATGTTGATGAGGACAAGGGCCTCTTCCCCACAACCGTGCCCGGTGGTTGTGGGGGTCTGCGGGCGGGGGGCTTATCGGAATCTGGAAGCCCCCTTTAACAAGGGGACCCCCAGATCCCGCCCCCCCCCCTGTGTGAAATGGTAAGGGGGTACAAAAGTACCCCTACCATTTCACCAAAAAAGTGTGAAAAATTGTAAAAATGACAGGAGACGGTCTTTGACAATTCCTTTATTAAAATCTTCTTTCTTCTTTCTTCATCCTTCGGTTTCTTCATCTTCTCCTTCCGTCATCTTCTTCCATCTTCTTCCATCTTCTTCTTCCTCCGATCCGCTTCTTCTTGCGCTGGTCTTCTCGTCCTTCTCGTCCGGCATCTTCTTCCGTCGGCGTCGGTGTCTCTGTCTCTTCTTGGGCCGCTCCGCGCAATGGGAGGCTCCCGCTGTGTGAGGCTCCGCTCCGTCTGACAGGTCTTTTATAACGGAGGGCACCTGGTGACCCCGCCCCCCTCTGACGTCATGGGGAAAGCCATAGGGAATTCCCCATGACGTCCCCGTGCGTCAGAGGGGGCGGGGTCACCAGGTGCCCTCCATTATAAAAGACCAGTCAGACGGAGCGGAGCCTCACACAGCGGGAGCCTCCCATTGCGCAGAGCGGCCCAAGAAGAGACGCCGACGCCGACGGAAGAAGATGCCGGACGAGAAGGACGAGAAGACCAGCGCAAGAAGAAGCGGATCGGAGGAAGAAGAAGAAGAAGATGGAAGAAGATGACGGAAGGAGAAGATGAAGAAACCGAAGGATGAAGAAAGAAGAAAGAAGATTTTAATAAAGGAATTGTCAAAGACCGTCTCCTGTCATTTTTACAATTTTTCACACTTTTTTGGTGAAATGGTAGGGGTACTTTTGTACCCCCTTACCATTTCACACAGGGGGGGGGATCTGGGGGTCCCCTTGTTAAAGGGGGCTTCCAGATTCCGATAAGCCCCCCGCCCGCAGACCCCCACAACCACCGGGCACGGTTGTGGGGATGAGGCCCTTGTCCTCATCAACATGGGGACAAGGTGCTTTTGGGGTCTTAGACCCCGAAAGCATCCTCCCAATGTTGAGGGCATGTGGCCTGGTACGGTTCAGGCGGGAGGGGGGGCGCTCTCGTCCCCCCTCTTTTCCTGCGGCCTGCCAGGTTGCGTGCTCGGATAAGGGTCTGGTATGGATTTTGAGGGGGACCCCACGCCATTTTTTTTGGCTAGGGTTCCCCTTAAAATCCATCCCAGACCTCAAGGGTCTGGTATGGATTTTGAGGGGGACCCTACGCCATTTTTTTTTTTTTTAGGCTGGGGTTCCCCTTAATATCCATCCCAGACCTGAAGGGCCTGGTTATTGAATTTGGGGGGACCCCCACGCTTTTTTTTTTTTTGTTTTTTATTAATGAATGACAGTTCTCTGTGTTACAGGAGCCATCAATTCATTAGCCGCGAGTGATTTTAAATAGCTTTTTTCCTGCAAATATGACACTTTTTTGCAGGGAAAGTTCTAAGCACAGGAAACCTGCCCCCCTTCACAGGCCACCTATAGACCCCCCCAGATGTGATACTGCAATGCTGTTCTAACAGCACGCACACACAAATCCCCAGAAATAGAGCATAACTTGTCAGCAGTCAGCAACACACTGACACGCTGACACTGTGACTGAAACATAATATGCGAGGCCGCCGCCGCCGCGGCGGCCTCTTATACCGTGGGGCGTGTACTAAAGCCCCTGAGCTATAATTGGCTACAGGCATCCTGCCTGTAGCCAATTATGGCTCTCCTCGCTGCCGGCGCTGTGATTGGCCAAGCATGCGGGGTCACAGTGCATGCTTGGCCAATCATCAGCCAGCATTGCACTGCGACTAGCGCAATGCATTGCGGGCCGCTCGCATCACACGAATTTGATGCGAGCGGCCCCAATAGTTCTGGGCTCGCCGAGCGAGCGAACGCCGGTGCTCGATTCGAACATGGGTTCGAATCGAACACCGGGCCCATCCCTACTCACACATTCCCATAACAAGTTTTAGTTCTCATGGCAAGTTTGCTTCTAGTAGCGGGTCTGCTTCCCAAGTTTTCTATATTACCAAAACATACTGGGAACCTTATCAAGGACATATATTGCGTGAGACATTTTTAGAGTAAATATGCTGTTGAGTCTGAAGGAAGAAATATTATGAATCTTTCAGATCAATATTGAATTGTATAACAAAATGCTTAAATGCTTGAATGTCATTGGTTGTTCAATTGCGTTCTTCCCCCTTTTTTATATTGTATATGCTCTGTGAAGCAGGAAGTAAAAGCATTATTTTTTCAACCTCATATGGTGTATGGTGTCTGATTACCTGTCCGGACAGACAGACAGAGTTTTTTCCATTGACCGCCAAAGTCCAATTGAGGGAAAGAGGGGCTGATGCAGGACCTAACAGAGGACCTAACAGAAAGAGGGTCTGATTACCTGTCCGGACAGACATACAGAGTTTTTTCCATTGACCGCCAAAGTCCAATTGAGGGAAAGAGGGGCTGATGCAGAGGACCTAACAGAGGACCTAACAGAAAGAGGGGCTGATGCAGAGGACAATACAGGAAACCTAACAGATGGTACCAGAATTAGTGGGGTACATTACAGGTAAGCTTTCTTTAAAATTACTTTTTTCAAAGTATTTTTGAACAGCTTACTCTGTCAATGTTATAACCCGTCGCATTATAGAACTCAAGGCATAATTGATTGATTTAATTTAATTAGCTTGCCTGAGAGATAGGGACATTAAACAGGAATGCCTGCTGCCTAGGTGGGGCCAGGGTTCCAGGAGAATTATAGCACAGCTCGCTCATAAATAGGAATGCCTGCTGCCTAGGTGGGGCCAGGGTTCCGGGTATTAATATAAATGAACGGGATATACCTGTCGAGGATTCCGGGATCCCAGGTATCAAAATATAGGGGACAAGGATACTTGCTAAAATTGCCCAGGATACCTCCCATATATTGTATTAATACCATACCATAGCAGGTTGAAAACCTTGTTTTTAACCAGGAGGACTGGTCATTGGAAACCTCAAAATCATTTTAATGTCATATTTGAAATAATGTTTAAGTGTTTTTGGCAGGACGCTACCCAGAGTATTTAACAAGCCTATTATTTGTGTATAAGGGATCAAATACTTATTTGGTTGCTAGTATTCCCGGAGGTTATTACCAGGTTTAATATACATAATAGTTTTGTGTTCCAGGAGGGTCTTTGATACATCGTGACAACAGGGACGTTGTAACATTTTTCTGGGGTAATACATGGATTGGTGAGGCTAACTTTTGATCAAAACATGCTATGTGAATAATTCCTTTTGCCACTGACATCTTTTGCGCAGGGGAAGTCGGGTGCAAATTTTGGATATTTTGGCGTTTTGCCAACAAGGGTTCAAATGCTAATATCTCACCAACCGTAATGGATAGTGGGGAATTGTTTGCGGCATTAGTATTACAGCAATTTAAACTACTGTTTAAACCTGTTGGCACTTTGCCAAGAAATTTGAAATATAAATAAAAATTGTTTGGTTATAAGAATAAGGAAAGTAATAACGTACAAAGATTACTTATAAGCAGGGGAACCTCTGGCCAGAGGGAGTGTTATTTTGGCATTTTGCCAAGAAATAAAACTTTTAAATTTCAAGAAGCTTTAACTGTTAAAGGTGTCATAGGTACTATTGAATGTGGAACGGGTGAAACTTTTGTGGCTTGTCCTAAGTCATTAACTGTATGTTCTGCAGCTAATGTGTATAAATAGAGTTAAAATATAAGATAAAGTATAAGAATTGTAAACATGGTAAATCTGCTGGGAAAGGGAGGTTCGGAAGGTAAGCCGGATCAGCCCACTCCTTTAGATTTCGTGTCTGGAAACTATGGCACATATTATACTGAACCCTTCTGGAAAAACATATTGACCAGAGCACATGCTCTACAAATTGCGGGGCTAAGTGAGTGCGGACCATATTCTGCAGAGGAATGGGAAGAAGTCACTAAAATTTGTGGCCAACATAAGCAGTATAATTATCCACCGTTTCCTTATGATAAAGAATATATGACTGAATGTTATAAAATGTGGTGTAAAGTAAGGATGGGCCCGGTGCTCGATGCGAACCCACGTTCGCATCGAGCACCGGGCGTTCGCTCGCTCTGCGAGCCCAGAACTATTTTGGCCGCTCGCATCACGTTCGTGTGATGCGAGCGGCCCCGCAATGCATTGCGGCCGGCGCGGCCGACGCAGTGCATTGCTGGCTGATGATTGGCCAAGCATGCACTGTGACCCCGCATGCTTGGCCAATCACAGCCCCGGAAAATCGAAGAGCCATAATTGGCTACAGGCAGGACGCCTGTAGCCAATTACAGCTCAGGGGCTGTAGTACACGCCCCCCCCTATAAAACGCCGCCACGCCGTCTGCGCCGGTCACATGCTGTTCCGGCGCAGATTGAGCAGGCAGATTCTGTGACACTCTGCTGCATTGAGATAGTTAGATAGATTCACTTACAGAGATTGAGTTAGATAGATTCAGTTACAAAGATTGATTGACAAAGAGGGGCTTGTAGTGTGCTCGTGGCAGGCAGGCAGAGCTCCTATATTTTGTTACCAGAAGCACCTATAGGACTTGTAGTGTGTTCGTGGCAGGCAGGCAGAGCTCCTATATTTTGTTACCAGAAGCACCTATAGGACTTGTAGTGTGTTAGTGGCAGGCAGGCAGAGCTCCTATATTTTGTTACCAGAAGCACCTATAGGACTTGAAGTGTGTTCGTGACAGGCAGCCAGAGCTCCTATATTTTCTTACCAGAAGCACCTATAGGACTTGTAGTGAGTTAGTGGCAGGCAGGCAGAGCTCCTATATTTTGTTACCAGAAGCACCTATAGGACTTGTAGTGTGTTAGTCCCATGGCAGGCAGGCAGAGCTCCTATATTTTGTTACCAGAAGCACCTATAGGACTTGTAGTGTGTTAGTGGCAGGCAGGCAGAGCTCCTATATTTTGTTACCAGAAGCACCTATAGGACTTGTAGTGTGTTAGTGGCAGGCAGGCAGAGCTCCTATATTTTGTTCCAGAAGCACCTATAGGACTTGTAGTGTGTTAGTCCCATTACACACAGAGCTCCTATATTTTGTTCCCAGAAGCACCTATAGGACTTGAAGTGTGTTAGTGGCATTACACACACAGAGCTATATTTTGTTCCCAGAAGCACCTATAGGACTTGAAGTGTGTTAGTCCCATTACACACACAGAGCTATATTTTGTTCCCAGAAGCACCTATAGGACTTGAAGTGTGTTAGTCCCATTACACACACAGAGCTATACTTTGTTCCCAGAAGCACCTATAGGACTTGAAGTGTGTTAGTCCCATTACACACACAGAGCTATATTTTGTTCCCAGAAGCACCTATAGGACTTGAAGTGTGTTAGTCCCATTACACACACAGAGCTATATTTTGTTCCCAGAAGCACCTATAGGACTTGAAGTGTGTTAGTCCCATTACACACACAGAGCTATACTTTGTTCCCAGAAGCACCTATAGGACTTGAAGTGTGTTAGTCCCATTACACACAAAGAGCTATATTTTGTTCCCAGAAGCACCTATAGGACTTGAAGTGTGTTAGTCCCATTACACACACAGAGCTATATTTTGTTCCCAGAAGCACCTATAGGACTTGAAGTGTGTTAGTCCCATTACACACAAAGAGCTATATTTTGTTCCCAGAAGCACCTATAGGACTTGAAGTGTGTTAGTCCCATTACACACACAGAGCTATATTTTGTTCCCAGAAGCACCTATAGGACTTGAAGTGTGTTAGTCCCATTACACACAAAGAGCTATATTTTGTTCCCAGAAGCACCTATAGGACTTGAAGTGTGTTAGTCCCATTACACACACAGAGCTATATTTTGTTCCCAGAAGCACCTATAGGACTTGAAGTGTGTTAGTCCCATTACACACACAGAGCTATATTTTGTTCCCAGAAGCACCTATAGGACTTGAAGTGTGTTAGTCCCATTACACACACAGAGCTATATTTTGTTCCCAGAAGCACCTATAGGACTTGAAGTGTGTTAGTCCCATTACACACAAAGAGCTATACTTTGTTCCCAGAAGCACCTATAGGACTTGAAGTGTGTTAGTCCCATTACACACACAGAGCTATATTTTTGTTCCCAGAAGCACCTATAGGACTTGAAGTGTGTTAGTCCCATTACACACAAAGAGCTATATTTTGTTCCCAGAAGCACCTATAGGACTTGAAGTGTGTTAGTCCCATTACACACAAAGAGCTATATTTTGTTCCCAGAAGCACCTATAGGACTTGAAGTGTGTTAGTCCCATTACACACACAGAGCTATATTTTGTTCCCAGAAGCACCTATAGGACTTGAAGTGTGTTAGTCCCATTACACACAAAGAGCTATATTTTGTTCCCAGAAGCACCTATAGGACTTGAAGTGTGTTAGTCCCATTACACACACAGAGCTATATTTTGTTCCCAGAAGCACCTATAGGACTTGAAGTGTGTTAGTCCCATTACACACACAGAGCTATATTTTGTTCCCAGAAGCACCTATAGGACTTGAAGTGTGTTAGTCCCATTACACACACAGAGCTATATTTTGTTCCCAGAAGCACCTATAGGACTTGAAGTGTGTTAGTCCCATTACACACAAAGAGCTATATTTTGTTCCCAGAAGCACCTATAGGACTTGAAGTGTGTTAGTCCCATTACACACACAGAGCTATATTTTGTTCCCAGAAGCACCTATAGGACTTGAAGTGTGTTAGTCCCATTACACACACAGAGCTATATTTTGTTCCCAGAAGCACCTATAGGACTTGAAGTGTGTTAGTCCCATTACACACAAAGAGCTATATTTTGTTCCCAGAAGCACCTATAGGACTTGAAGTGTGTTAGTCCCATTACACACAAAGAGCTATATTTTGTTCCCAGAAGCACCTATAGGACTTGAAGTGTGTTAGTCCCATTACACACACAGAGCTATATTTTGTTCCCAGAAGCACCTATAGGACTTGAAGTGTGTTAGTCCCATTACACACACAGAGCTATATTTTGTTCCCAGAAGCACCTATAGGACTTGAAGTGTGTTAGTCCCATTACACACAAAGAGCTATATTTTGTTCCCAGAAGCACCTATAGGACTTGAAGTGTGTTAGTCCCATTACACACACAGAGCTATATTTTGTTCCCAGAAGCACCTATAGGACTTGAAGTGTGTTAGTCCCATCACACAGAGCTCCTCTATTTTTTTTGCATAAGCACCCATAGGACTTCTAGTGTGTTAGTGGCACCACACAGAGCTCCTCTATTTTCTTTGCAGAAGCACCCATAGGACTTCTAGTGTGTTAGTGGCATCACACAGAGCTCCTCTATTTTCTTTGCAGAAGCACCCATAGGACTTCTAGTGTGTTAGTGGCATCACACAGAGCTCCTATATTTTCTTCTCAGCAGCACCACAGGACTTCTAGTGTGTTAGTGGCATCACACAGAGCTCCTCTATTTTCTTTGCAGAAGCACCCATAGGACTTCTAGTGTGTTAGTGGCATCACACAGAGCTCCTATATATTCTTTGCATAAGCACCCACAGGACTTCTAGTGTGTTAGTGGCACCACACAGAGCTCCTCTATTTTCTTTTGCAGAAGCACCCACAGGACTTCTAGTGTGTTAGTGGCATCACACAGAGCTCCTCTATTTTCTTTGCAGAAGCACCCATAGGACTTCTAGTGTGTTAGTGGCATCACACAGAGCTCCTATATATTCTTCTCAGCAGCACGCACAGGACTTCTAGTGTGTTAGTGGCATCACACAGAGCTCCTCTATTTTCTTTGCAGAAGCACCCATAGGACTTCTAGTGTGTTAGTGGCATCACACAGAGCTCCTATATTTTCTTTGCATAAGCACCCACAGGACTTCTAGTGTGTTAGTGGCACCACACAGAGCTCCTCTATTTTTCTTTGCAGAAGCACCCACAGGACTTCTAGTGTGTTAGTGGCATCACACAGAGCTCCTCTATTTTCTTTGCAGAAGCACCCATAGGACTTCTAGTGTGTTAGTGGCATCACACAGAGCTCCTCTATTTTCTTTGCAGAAGCACCCACAGGACTTCTAGTGTGTTAGTGGCATCACACAGAGCTCCTCTATTTTCTTTGCATAAGCACCCACAGGACTTCTAGTGTGTTAGTGGCATCACACAGAGCTCCTCTATTTTCTTTGCATAAGCACCCACAGGACTTCTAGTGTGTTAGTGGCATCACACAGAGCTCCTCTATTTTCTTTGCAGAAGCACCCACAGGACTTCTAGTGTGTTAGTGGCATCACACAGAGCTCCTCTATTTTCTTTGCATAAGCACCCACAGGACTTCTAGTGTGTTAGTGGCATCACACAGAGCTCCTCTATTTTCTTTGCAGAGGCACCCATAGGAATTCTAGTGTGTTAGTGGCATCACACAGAGCTCCTATATATTCTTCTCAGCAGCACCCACAGGACTTCTAGTGTGTTAGTGGCATCACACAGAGCTCCTCTATTTTCTTTGCAGAAGCACCCATAGGACTTCTAGTGTGTTAGTGGCATCACACAGAGCTCCTATATTTTCTTCTCAGCAGCACCCACAGGACTACCGACTACAATGGCTGGAAGACCGCCAAGGGGAGGCAGAGCGTGCAGAGCCAAGAACACAGGGCAGGCAGGCTCTGTTTCTAGTGGACGTGGCCGTGGACGTGGACGTGGTCGTGCATCGTCATCAGCACGTGGCCATGGGACACGCGCGTCTTTGTTTTCGGCAGCTGGACATGTGGAGCCGCATCATGCTGAAGGCTTGGTAGAATGGATGACCAAGCCCTCCTCATCCTCCTCATCCTCTCTCACCCAGGCTCAGGGTACTGACAGAGCATCATCAGCCACCCCTTCCCTAGACCCACCATGTCCTCCTGAGGAGTCCCCCGAACTCTTTGAGCACAGTGTTGGGTACATGCTCCAGGAGGATGCCCAACGATTCGAAGGCTCGGATGACGATACCCAGCTTGAGGAATCTGGCAGTACAGTTCCACCAGCTGCAGCTTACTGCCAGGTTTGCTCTAGTGGTGAAGAGGGAGGGGATGATGAGGTCACTGACTCCACGTGGGTGCCTCAAGGGAGAGAGGATGAGGAGGAGGACGAGGAGGAGGAGGATGCGGCGTCACATGTCCAACGAGGCAGGATGCCCCCTGGAGGCCAGGTAGAGGCCAGCACAGCAACTGTACAACACCGCAGAGCTCCGCCTGTGCAGGGCGCTGCCTCTGCACGTTATCAGAAAAGTTCTTTGGTGTGGGCCTTTTTTGAGACGAGTGCAGCAGATCGCACCACTGCTATTTGCAATATTTGTCTCAAGCGTATCTCGCGTGGCCAAAACATCAGCCGCTTGGGCACCACAAGCATGACCAGACATATGGCGACCTGCCATGCAGCTCGTTGGCAGGCACACATAAAAGACCCACACCAAAGAACTAAGCGGACCTCTCCTTGCTCCTCCTCAGCTGGGATCTCCATCCCCACTACACCTTCAGTCCTCTCTGAAAGCTGCTCTGAGAGGACTGAAGGTGTAGAATTCGGTGTGTCACAACCAAGTACTTGCAGTACACCGACGTCCGAATGCAGCAGGCAAATTTCCCTGCCCCAGCTGCTGGACCGTAGAAAGAAGTACACTCCCAGCCATCCACATGCCCAGCGGTTGAATGCTAGCCTTGCTAAATTGCTAGCACTTCAACTGCTGCCTTTTCAGTTGGTAGACTCGGCCCCCTTCCGTGAGTTTGTTCAATGTGCGGTTCCTCAGTGGCAGGTTCCCAAACGCCACTTTTTCTCGCGGAAGGCGATTCCGTCTCTCTACCGGCATGTGGAGGGCAATGTCCATGCCTCGCTGGACAGGGCGGTCAGCGGTAAGGTGCATATTACCGCTGACTCATGGTCCAGCAGGCATGGACAGGGACGGTACCTTTCTTTCACGGCCTATTGGGTCACTCTATTGGCAGCTGGGAGGGATGCAGGACAAGGTGCAGTAGTGTTGGAGGTTGTTCCGCCACCACGCCTCCAAAACGCGACTACTGCTACTGGTTGTGACACACCTCTCTCCTCCACCCCCCCCTCTTCTTCTTCCTCCAGTGCTCTGTCCTTGGAACCAGCGGTGCTCCGTAGGCGTACAAGGGGCTACGCAAGTACGCAGGCAAAAAGATGCCATGCCGTGCTTGCGCTGGTGTGTTTGGGGGACAGGAGCCACACTGGGCCAGAGGTTCTGGCAGCTCTGCAGGGGCAGGCCGAGAGGTGGTTGACGCCACGTCAGCTTAAGCCAGGAATGGTCGTTTCTGACAATGGCACCAACCTCCTCTCCGCCCTGCGACAGGGGCAGCTCACCCATGTGCCCTGCATGGCTCACGTCCTCAACCTGGTGGTGCAGCGGTTCTTGGGCAGGTTCCCAGGCTTACAGGATGTCCTGAGGCAGGCCAGGAAAGTCTGTGTGCATTTCCGCCGATCTTATAATGCCAGTGCTCGGCTGACTGAGCTGCAAAAGGAGCTGAACCTGCCCAAGAACCGCCTAATATCTGACATGCCCACCAGGTGGAACTCAACGTTGGCCATGCTGCAGCGACTGCACACGCAGCAGAGGGCCATCAATGAGTACCTTTGCGACTACGGCACCAGGACAGGGTCAGGGGAGCTTGGTTTTTTTTCCCCACGTCAGTGGAGCATGATCAGGGATGCATGCACTGTCCTCTCACCATTTGAGGAGGCCACGAGGATGGTGAGCAGTGACAGTGCATGCATCAGTGACACTGTCCCTCTTGTCCACCTGTTGGAGCATACGCTGCGTGGGATCATGGACAGGGCACTTGAGGCAGAACAGAGGCAGGAAGAGGAGGACTTCCTTGCCTCTCAAGGCCCCCTTTATCCGGACAGTGTTCCTTCTGTCCCACCCATCACACAGGAAGAGGATGAGGAGGAGGAGGAGGAGGAGGAGGAGGAGGAGGATTGTGTGAGCATGGAGGTGGAGCCTGGCACTCAGCATCAGCAGCAGCAGTCTTTTAGGGATGATGTACAGTCCCAACAAGCCAGTGGACTTGTACGTGGCTGGGAGGAGGTGGCTGGCGATCATGTCATCCTCAGTGACCCAGAAGACTCCGGACCGAATGCCTCAGCTAACCTACGCTGCATGGCCTCCCTGATCCTGCAAAGCCTGCGGAAGGATCCTCGTGTTCTTCGGATCAAGGAGAGGGACCATTACTGGCTGGCCACTCTCCTTGATCCGCGGTACAAGGGTAAGGTTGCGGACCTTATCTTGCCGTCGCAGAGGGAGCAGAGGATGAGACATCTCAGGGAGGCCTTGCAGAAAGGTCTGTGCAACGCGTTCCCAGAAACTGGGAGGCTACAAACTCCTGGTCCTGGGCGACGAGTTGCTGAGGCTTCGGTCAGTGGCAGAAGGAGCGGTGGGGAAGGTGGACGTCTGACCGATGCGTTCAGACAATTTTTTAGTCCGCAGCCCCAAGGTATGATCGGTTCCAGCAACCATCGCCAGCGTCTGATATACATGGTGCAGGAATACCTTGGGGCAAGGTCAGACTTGGACACCTTTCCCACCGAAAATCCTCTGGCTTACTGGGTCCTGAGGATGGATCACTGGCCAGAGCTTGCACAGTATGCAATTGAGCTACTGGCCTGTCCTGCCTCCAGCGTTCTTTCCGAACGCACATTCAGTGCTGCTGGAGGATTTGTGACTGATCATAGGGTGCGCCTGTCCACCGCCTCGGTTGATCGACTGACCTTCATCAAAATGAATCAGTCTTGGATCACCACCAGCTACCAGGCACCTGAGGCGGATATAACCGAATAATTTTTAATGTCACATCCCTTCAAGACTGCCTATGCTGATGCTGAGTGACTGTCCTCTTATGTTCACTGACTATCCTCTTCCTCCTCCTCAATGATCCATGCCACCACACCAGTGCCTAAGGCACAATTTTTCAGCCCCTGTTTAACAGGGGCGTGTACTTACAATTTTTAAAAAAAAAATGCTTCGCAACACGTGTGACTGCTGTGCTCCAAGTACAGTCTCTGTGAGGGCCGTGTTGCAGTGTTGTGGCACCAGCACCAGTGCCTAAGGCACAATTTTTCAGCCCTGTTTAACAGGGGCGTGTACTTACAATTTTTTAAAAAAATGCTTCGCAACACGTGTGACTGCTGTGCTCCAAGTACAGTCTCTGTGAGGGCCGTGTTGCAGTGTTGTGGCACCAGTGCCTAAGGCACAATTTTTCAGCCCCTGTTTAACAGGGGCGTGTACTTACAATTTTTTTTAAAAAAATGCTTCGCAACACGTGTGACTGCTGTGCTCCAAGTACAGTCTCTGTGAGGGCCGTGTTGCAGTGTTGTGGCACCAGTGCCTAAGGCACAATTTTTCAGCCCCTGTTTAACAGGGGCGTGTACTTACAATTTTTTAAAAAAATGCTTCGCAACACGTGTGACTGCTGTGCTCCAAGTACAGTATCTGTGAGGGCCGGGTTGCAGTGTTGTGGCACCAGCACCAGTGCCTAAGGCACAATTTTTCAGCCCCTGTTTAACAGGGGCGTGTACTTACAATTTTTTAAAAAAAATGCTTCGCAACACGTGTGACTGCTGTGCTCAAGTACAGTATCTGTGAGGGCCGGGTTGCAGTGTTGTGGCACCAGCACCAGTGCCTAAGGCACAATTTTTCAGCCCCTGTTTAACAGGGGCGTGTACTTACAATTTTTTAAAAAAATGCTTCGCAACACGTGTGACTGCTGTGCTCCAAGTACAGTCTCTGTGAGGGGTTGCAGTGTTGTGGCACCAGCACCAGTGCCTAAGGCACAATTTTTCAGCCCCTGTTTAACAGGGGCGGGTAATTACAAATCTTGATCTAATAGTTCACAGCAGGGCCCATTCCTGCGCCCACCAAGAGTAACTATGAGGGCCTGCAGTCTTGTGGCAACACCGTCCACCACCACCGCCAAAGGCCCAATTTTTCTGCCCTGTTCATCAGGTGCTTGCAATTACAAATCTTGATCTAATAACTCACAGCAGGGCCCATTCCTGCGCCCACCAAGAGTAACTATGAGGGCCTACAGTCTTGTGGCAACACCGTCCACCACCACCGCCAAAGGCCCAATTTTTCTGCCCTGTTCAACAGGTGCTTGCAATTACAAATCTTGATCTATTAACTCACAGCAGGGCCCATTCCTGTGCCCACCAGTCTTGTGGCTACACCAACATCTAATAGGGCAAATTTCTGCAGAGTATATACGCCAGGCCCCTACTTTCAAACATCCAACTTACAAACGACTCCTACTTGAAAATGGAAAGAGAAAACAGGAAGTGAGAGGAAATCTACCCCTAGGAAGGGAAATTCTATCCTGTTAGATTTAATTTGGGAAAAAGGTATCTCCTCTCTACTGATACTTTATCACCAATCCTTGTTTCAATTAAAACCCCACTTTTTCCAAAAACATTTGTCATTGGGACGGAAAGTGAGGTGACATGTTCTGAACAGATGTGCAAAGACAGCAAATGTTACAGGGGTGATAACCCCTCCCTATGTTCTCCAAAAAGCTTAAAAATAGATTTTTTTGGGATGGAGCTACACTTCATAATGTACCTGTTCAGATTCTACTTAAGATCAAACCTAAAGCCGCAAGTGGTTTTAAATGGCTTCTTTTTTTCCTTTACAAATGTCATTTTGTGCAAGGACAGTTCTAAACACGGGAAACACATGCCACTTCACAGGCATACTTTGGACACCCCCCAGGTACCATATTTAAAGGAAAATGTCACTTTTTTTTTTTCACTTTATGCATCATTAAAATGACTGCTCCCGAAAAAACGTTAGTTTTTAAAAGTTCTTTTTGCATTGATATATGTCCCCTGGGGCAGGACCCGGGTCCCCAAACCTGTTTTATGACATTAACATGCATATTGGCCGTTGTAATTAGCACTTTTGATTTCGAACGTTCGCGTCCATTATAACGTATAGGGTTCGAAAATTCGCGCGAACTTTCGGTCCGTTCGAAGGTTCTGGTTCGAACCGAACCCGGGGGTGTTCGGCTCATCCCTAGTGGAGACCCCTCCCATTGGAAAAAATATTGTCCGCACAGAAGAAATACCCAGGGAAATGGACAGGGTAGGTTTCAAAGGAGGGGCTGGGGTATTTCCAGAGGCAGATATCAGCGCCAGCGTAATTTTCCCAATTATCAAACACAACAATTAACCTTCCCTAGTCGTCCAGGGTTGGTTTTGGTGCCGTTGGGGGATGCTGCGGGGCTGTCCACAGCCCCCGCCTAGCCGCCAAATGCAACAAGAATATAGCCTGTAGTCAAGACGGCCTGGCAAGCATGCCCCCCACCCCCCCCTTGAGAATGGCCAGAACCCATAAACACTGTAGAATTTATTCAAATGGATTGGCCAGGGTACAATGATAACAACCCTCGCAATAACCCCTTTCATCAACATCCATAGAAGTGCCCGGAGCAGATTCCCTCCTTGGTAATGCATTTCTTCTCTTCCCACTGGAAAACACTTCCGCAGGTAGTCCTTAAAGTTGAGGGATGGGTGGTATGTTTTTTAGTGGACACAGGGGCTAGTACGAGTTGTCTTAATGACACCCGTTTTATCACAAAAAAATTGTACCGAGGGCTGCTCTACTCTATGGGAATTAATGGGATAGATGTTACACACAAACCTTTGCCATCCTCACTGACTGCCCCTTATGTCTAAAGGGAAGAGACCTCATTCGTTAGTCTTCATTAGGGGTAACGTTAAATTTGACCTACAAGTGGGAATGACTGCCAAATCAGCAACATGTGACTTGACTATGCCAAAAATAAAAGATTTGACGTTTTACTTTATGACCATACTGGCAGCATTAGAGACTCACCCGGTATGGGAAAAGTCAAAGACAGACGTAGGACATGTCAAATGCACTCCTTATGTCCCTACTTTCAAACCAAATATCATACCATTCTTTCAGAAACAATACCACCGTCATGCCGACGAAGTACAGGGTACACCACAGATCACCACATACATTCAGAAAGGCATTCTAAAACACATTATCAGTCCCTGGAATACACCCATTCAGTAAAGAAATCCAGCGGCGAGTGGAGGCTAGGGGGATTTGAGGGGGGTGAACAAATGTATTTAACCACTTCCACCACTAGCCTCAGACATCACGGGAATTTTTATAAACATCCCCGTTTCCTCCACTCCAACTCCAGGGTACTAGACTTGTCCAATGCTTTCTTTAGCATTGATGTTCACAAGGATTTCCAAATGATCTTTGCCTTTGCCTGGGGCTCGGGCTCGGGCCGACTGACTTGGGCCCGTCTTCCTCAAGACTTTGTGGACAGTCCTGCAGCATTTTCCATGGTGTTAAAACTAACCCTGGATGACTGGGTGCTCCCACAGGGATCAGTACTCCTGCAATATGTAGATGACCTACTGTTATGTAATTAGAGCGGGACACAGTGTGCAGAAAACTCTAAAAGCCTGATGACTCACTTATCTCTTGAGGGTCACTTGGTGTCTCGCAAAGAGATCCAGTGGTGCAGGGAGAGGGTGGAATACCTAGGGCTAGGATGTATTATCTCAGGCAGGACCAGGCAAGTGTCCCCAGAAAGAGAGTCAAGACTCTGACCTGTCTCGGCCCCAAAGATAAGGCAACGCTCCTTTCTTTTCTTAGCTCTATTGTCTACTGCAGGCAGTGGATCCCAGATTGTTCTTTTTACGATTCAATCCTTGCGCTCCTCTGCTGCAGCCACTGCCCCCAGGCAAGTGTTACACTGAGGAAATGACATGGACCTTTGCGTTCTTTGGCCAGTGCTCCAGCACTAGGTTTACCAGATCATAAGAAATCCTTTGTGCTTTACTGTATAGTCAGGGACCCTGCGCTGGCTGCCGTACTGGCCCAAGCGCATGGTACCCACTACCGACCCATGGCTTATCTATCCAAAAAACTCCCCGTTCAGATACAAGGAATGCCTACAAGCTTTGGTGCCTGTGGCAGTAAACATGACAGTAAAAGAAACATCCAAAATCACTTTAGAAACTGATACTACATTGTACACAACACATACTGTAGTGCACCTTTTACAAAACATTTCTACATCTACTGACTACATAAATGTTTTTGTTGACGGCAGCTGTTCTAAGCGATGATACTGTATGCTGTAGTGACTTTACCAGACATAATAGCAGCGACTTCAGCTCAGCAGGCAGAGCTCTATGCTATGACACATGCCTGTCAGTTATCCAAAGGACAAAAAGTAAACATTTACACTGACAATAGATGCACTTTTGGGGTCTTTTGGGCCCGCGTGTACAAGACAGCGTATAATAAGCAAATCTCAAATCAAGTCTGGGTAGAGGATTTATTAAGTGCACTCCATTTACCCTCAAAAGGGAAACAACTTAAGGGTCAGAGCAACCAAAATTGCTGCTGAGGAGACAATCCTCAGAAGTGGGAATCAACCCTCCAATTGTTTTCTACAGATTTTTCGTCCCCAAGTTTCCCAGCCCGAGCCAGAAGAATTGTCTGACATTACCTGTTGGGAGTCACATGGTTTGACACACAACCCGGACGGCTTGTGGTCAAACAAGGAAGGGATCATAGGTATTCCAGAAACAGTAGCCCCTTTGATTTTATCTTATCCTCATGGCCCCGGGCACATAGGTAAGAAACCCCTACAGCAAATTTCTTAACTTGTGTCCAAAATAATGTTCAGGGACACATAGGCCGATTAAAAGACTTACAGATTGATTTGACACACATGCCCAAACAGAAAGGTAATATCAAATATCTTTGCGTAATAATACTCCATTTTGCCATTTTCCCTCATGGCCGTTAGTTATTCCCGTAACAGGAGAGACTGCAGGGATAGCTACCAGGTGTTTAAGGGATACAGTGGAAGCTCCACATCCCTATCACCCCCAGAGTGCAGGAGTAGTGGAGAGAATGAATAGAAACATTAAAGACAAATTGAAAAAGGCCCACCCCCAGATAAGAACCACCCCCCCATGCTAGGATAGGACTGTCCCCCTTTTGAGATCCTTATGGGAAGACCCGCTCAAAGAGCCCCTAAGATAGGCGAGGAATCTAACTTGTATTCCTTACAGGAAGAGCACGTGAAATATCTGGTAAGTAGCTCTGCTGAAACTTATGACAAGGTTGCTGTCACCTTTCTTCCTCTTTCCACAGAACCAACACATCCTTTCGTCCCGGGGAATAAAGTACTGATCAAACAACTTGCAGTCCGCAAACAACCAGGCCCCGTCTTCCAAGGTCCATTTGAAGTCCTCAAGGTCTCCAGGACAGCAATACTGATGGATAGGGATGGGCCCGGTGCTCGATTCGAACCCACGTTCGAATCGAGCACCGGGCGTTCGCCTGCTCGGCGAGCCCAGAACTATTTGGGCCGTTCGCATCACATTCGCGTGATGCGAGCTGCCCGCAATGCATTGCGGCCGGCGCAGTGCATTGCTGGCTGATGATTGGCCAAGCATGCACTGTGACCCTGCATGCTTGGCCAATCACAGCGCCGGCATCGAGGAGAGCAATAATTGGCTACAGGCAGGACGCCTGTAGCCAATTAAAGCTCAGGGGCTTTAGTACACGCCCCACTCTATAAAAGGCCGCCACGCCGTCGGCCCAGGGCACATGTGTTCCGGCTTTTAGAAGAGCGAATAGGCAGTCTGCTGATTGATTTCTTCTTTGCTAAACCATTGCAGATTCATTCAATCCTGATCATTGCTGCTGATTGCACTGCTGAGTGTGACATTAGCTGCTGCTGGGGATTAGTCTGGTGTGTGCGTGCTGTTAGTACAGCATTGCAGTAGCACCAATCGCAGTGCTGTTAGAAAAGCATTGCACCCCAACTTTCTGTCCCAACCTTCTGTCCCATCCCAGGCAGGGATTTATAGGAGGCATATTGTGTTTGTGTCAGCACACATAGGAGCTAGTGTGTGTGTTGTCAGCACACATAGGACCTATAGTGTGTTTGTGTCAGCACACATAGGACCTATAGTGTGTTGGTGTCAGCACACATAGGACCTATAGTGTGTTGTGAGCACACATCGGAGCTATATTTTTTTGTCAGCACACATAGGAGCTATAGTGTGTTTGTGTCAGCACACATAGGACCTATAGTGTGTTTGTGTCAGCACACATAGGACCTATAGTGTGCTGTGAGCACACATTGGAGCTATATTTTTTTGTCAGCACACATAGGAGCTATAGTGTGTTGTCAGCACACATAGGAGCTATAGTGTGTTTGTGTCAGCACACATAGGAGCTATAGTGTGTTTGTGTCAGCACACATAGGACCTATAGTGTGTTGTGAGCACACATAGGAGCTATATTTTTTTGTCAGCACACATAGGAGCTATAGTGTGTTGTCAGCACACATAGGAGCTATAGTGTGTTTGTGTCAGCACACATAGGAGCTATAGTGTGTTTGTGTCAGCACACATAGGACCTATAGTGTGTTGTGAGCACACATAGGAGCTATATTTTTTTGTCAGCATACATAGGAGCTATAGTGTGTTGTCAGCACACATAGGAGCTATAGTGTGTTTGTGTCAGCACACATAGGAGCTATAGTGTGTTTGTGTC
>CM053034.1:158941900-158975313 GCA_028564925.1 Lithobates sylvaticus | reverse complement strand
ACACCGCAGGGCCGACTGAATCCCCTCCTGCAGACCCAACGACCACAGGTCGATGCCCACATCAGTTAAATGGACCCCGTCCCTCCTCAAATAGAGGCCCACATTCTTCTCTAGATCCCTGTGACGTACCACCAACCCCCCATGCCATGTCACAAACCTCCCAACCACCTTATTCACCCTAATTCTGGCTTTGTTGATCCGATAAACGGACCTGGCCGTACGCCATGTTGTCCTTGCCACTATGTCCGACCAGACTAACAACGTGTCTGGGAATTTCGTTCGCAGATAAATCCAGTCATTTTTAATGTCCGCGATCAGATCCCTGACCGTGCGGACACCCAGATCGTTCCCCCCAGCATGGACGACAAGCACTGCTGGCGGCCTGTCCAACCACGCAAACCTCTCAGCCTCTGGGACTACCCTGCCCCACATCATTCCCGGTTTACCCAACCATCTTATGGTTGCCTCCCTTCTTGAAATCCCCAACTGCCTCCCACCTGGTCTCGCGTCCCCTCTCCGTGCGCCCCAACACACATACGAGTGTCCAAGAATCCAGATAAGGCGTGGGAGCACTGCGTCTGAAATGACAAACATAGTGTAAAGGACTTGCACCCCCAGGACCCTTGACCAGGTTACCCCTTTGTAGGCAGATATGCACAACAACAACATCTTAACACCCCAACTTTTTTTTTTTTTTTTTTCGTCGCACATCCACATCATCCAGCCCGTACCTAGCAGCCTCAGTGGCCGCCCCGATGCGGAAGGAGTGTGAGGCGTAGGCGGAACTATCCATCCCCAACCCCTTTAAACACTTACGCAAAACAGCAACAAACTGGAACCTGGACAAATTAGCTCCATCCTCGTGTACCAAAAAGGAGCCATCCCCTCCCGGCCTTATGCCCGCAAAATCCCTTACCGTTTTTACTGGGCACCTTGCACAACCTTCTACTGCATACAGCGATATCTGTACCCCCACACCTTTTTGGTCCGTTTTGGACTTCCGCAACCGCACGGACACCCTGTCCTCCAGGACCACTACATCCCCCCGCAGTAAACCGCCCGCCCTTCCTTTTGCTGGGCTGACCAATTCCCCTATACGAAATGCCCCAAAAAACGCCAATGAAAAAGCGGTTGTAAACAATAAACGCTCATAACTATCCCTGCAAACCGATCCCAACTGTATCCCCAAATCCAATAAGTTTTTGAATGTAATCGGCCGCCTCGTGTCCTTAGTCCTGTTTTCTTTCCTGTAACCCTTAATGGCTTGTTTCACCCAAAAATCTTTTGTCCAATCTACTTTCTTTTGTAATTTGAACAAAAAGGCCAAAGCCGCCATTTTCTTCTCAATAGCCGATACCGATCGCCCCCTTTCCATGTTCCTGGATACCAAATATAGCACCAACAGACGACCTGACGACCCATACTCACCCACACCTGCTTCTTGCATCAGTTCTCCCCACTCTCTCCACACCTTCTGGTACCCTGCCCATGTGGACGTACTCACCGACTTCTGTATCCATCCTGCCGCTATTCTAGTGCCAAATCCCATATCCAGGCTGGGCACGGAACTCCCACCTTCTGTGCCTCTGGCGCCAGAGCCCTGAATTTGTCCCACTGGAACCGAGACAAAGAGTCAGCCAGTGTGTTCTCCACCCCCGGGATATGTACAGCATATAAAAACACATTCAATCGCAAGCAGCGCAACACCAACTGTCGCATCAGCCGAATGACAGGTGGCGAAGCCGCCGACATGCTATTGATGACCTGCACTACCCCCATGTTGTCACAATTCAAACGTAATTTCAAATTTCGACATGACTCGCCCCACAGTTCCATCGCTAGTACTACCGGAAAGAGTTCCAGGAGCACCAGGTTACGTAAAAACCCAGCCTCTACCCAAGCCCGTGGCCACGGTTCCGCACTCCACCGTCCTTGGAAGTACGCCCCATACCCAGTAGATCCTGCGGCGTCTGTCACCAACTCCACGTCGAAGTTACTTACCGGACCAGACATCCACACCGACCTTCCGTTAAACTCTGCTAAAAATTGATACCATACCTGCAGGTCATCCCTATGTTCCTTCCGCAGCCTAATGTAATGCGTGGGAGCCTTCACCCCAGCCGTAGCTGAAGACATCCGACGGCAAAATATTCGCCCCATGGGAATAATCCTGCATGCAAAATTCAATTTTCCTAACAGGGATTGCAACGTACGCAGCTGCACTTTCTTGCACCCATGTATCTCCCTAATCTCCTTTTGTAAATCCCTGAGCTTCTCTTCAGGTAACCTGCATTCCATTTTCATGGAATCAATAACTATACCTAAGAAGCTCAGCTCTGTCCGTGGACCCTCCGTCTTATCAGCTGCCAGAGGCACCCGAAATCTCTCCGCAATGTGTTGCAACGTGGACAACAGTATCGCACACACATTGGAAGAAGGAGGGCCCACGCAGAGAAAGTCATCCAAATAATGGATGACGGATTCAATACCCGCAACGTCCCTGACCACCCATTCTAAAAAGGAGCTAAATGTTTCAAACAGTGCACATGATATAGAACAGCCCATGGGCAAACATTTATCCACATAAAACTGCCCCTCCCAATGACAACCCAGCAACCTGAAACTGGCCGGGAGAAGTCTAAACGCCGACTCCACATCCGATTTAGCCATCAATGCCCCTTTTCCAGAACGTCGCACCCAGCGTACAGCCGCGTCAAAAGACGTGTACGAAACCGTACAGGTTTCTGGGTCAATGAAATCATTTACCGATCCCCCTTTGGGAAACGATAGATGATGAATCAAACGAAATTTGTTTGGTTCTTTCTTAGGTACCACCCCCAACGGGGATACTACTAAATCTTCTATTGGTTTCACCTCAAATGACCCCGCCATCCTACCCAAAGCCACCTCCTTGGCCAATTTTTCGGATACCACTGCCGGGTGCTGCAATGCCGATCTCAAATTATTGGCCATAGGAGGGACGACTGTTAATGTGCACGGAATATGAAAACCGTGCTTAAAACCTTCCTCTAGTAACAACGCCGCCGCCCTGTCCGGGTATCTATTTAGAAAAGGAAGCATCCTTTCCCCCATCACCGGAGTCATCCCTTTTGTTACCAGCCTCTCCGCCCCGTTTTCCTTTTTTGAAACACTTGGCATGCGTATGCGCCCCCCCCCCCCGCACCCTGAACATTCATGTTTAAACTTGCAGGATCCCCCATACTTACATGATCCCTCGTTAAACTGCCAACAGACTCCCCACTTCCTACTGGCCGGCGATCCCGAGGAGTTGCTACCTCCGGCCCCCCCATGAAATGGCTGTGCTGGCGTTTTTGCCGATGCCATAAGTCGCATCCAAAGACTGATGTCTTTGTGATCCCACCGCAGTGCGGGACGCACCGCCCTGCGCTGCCTGAATTGCTCGTCGTAACGTAGCCACGCTGTGCCCCCGTATACCCTATATGCCTCCCCAGTAGCGTCCATATAGCAAAATAACGCCGAACAGTTTTCGGGGTTCTTTTCACCTATTACACCTGCCAAAATGGCGAACACTTGCAGCCAATTGGCAAACGTCCTGGGAATCAAACGGTATCTCCGCTTCTCCTCGTCCTCCTTCTTTGTATCATCTGGTTTTACCCTGTCCAGATTAAATTTTTCTAAGGGCAATAGGGAGAAAATCTCTACATACTCGCCCTTCCATATCTTCTCTCTCGTTTCCTGCTTCAGGTGAGCGCCTAGGGGTCCCTCGAAGCACACATACACCTCACATTTTGCAGCGTCTGCCAACCGCACAATGTCCGCTCTGACAGTCGCCTCTGTCCCCCCTTTTTCCGTTGTACTCACCTTCTCTGCCACTTCACCTGCTACGGTGTCCTGTGGCACTGCCGTAGCTGCTGCGACTGGCCCTGCTACTTGTGCTGTACCCACGGTGCCTTCACCTGACCCCCCTGCGGACGACTGTCCTCCTTCAATCCGTCCCACCAACGCCCGTAGGCCCTCTAGCAATTCCTGTATCTGACCGCCGGACCCCACTGTAGGCCCGCTCCCTGCCCGCGGTTGGTATGTGTCTGCCAACAGCGGTGCCGGAGGGGCAGCCCCCCCCCCCACCAGATACAACCCCCATTAAGTTCTGTAATACAGCTGTAAATGCTAAATTGTCACATGACTTACCGGGCCGACCGGGCACCCCTCGCTCCGTTGCTGTTCCAATTACCACCGGTGCTTGTGGACGACTGGGTTCCAGCTCCTCTTCCTCTGAAATTTCTCCTTCCGACCTGCTCTCAACCTCCTGTCGGAACAAAAGCGGCAATACCTCTGGGGAGGGACTCCTGGACGTATCATGCCTCCGTCTGTCCGCTGACTTGGCCAGTGCCTTCCCTCCCAGCCGCCGCCCCCCCCCCCCCCTCCACCCATGCCTGTGCGGTTGGGCCGGTCCCGGCACCACTCCCGCCACGTGACCCCTGACTACCTCCGCCAGGTGGCGTCCGCCAACCTGCCGTGCTGCGTGCCAAGCTGCCCGATGGTCCAGCTGCAGCCGTCAAATCACTAATCCTTCTGTCCTCCTCCCTCGGCTCGTTCAGAGCTGCTGGGAGTGCCGCGGCCGATATCCTCCTGGGTGTATTACCCCCCTTTTTTTGCAGCCCCTCTCCTGGGTGTTGAACTTCTGCCCCTCAGCTCGTGCAGAGCTGCTGGGGGGGGTCAGCATAGTGGATGGGCCTGCTGGTTCTTCCATGTGAATATCCCTGGATGCTGCTGCTGCTGCGGACTGTGTCCTTCTGTCCCGTCTACCCCCCCTCTGCTCGTCCAGAGCTGCAGGGGGATCTGCAGCCTGCTCCTCTCTTCTGCTACCTGGGGATGCGGCACCCTGTAGGCCCGTGCCCCCCCCCCCGCCTGAGCCCCGCGACGTGTGGTCCGCCTAGGCCCTCCTGTCTGTTCCTTCTGCACCCTTTTTGCCGGGGGGGTCGAGTACTCCCCCCTCGGGCTCCTAGTGACCCTGGATGGCCCAGCATTCGCCCCCGGAGAGTACCTTGCAGGCGGCCTGGAAATCCTGCCGCTCGCCTGGCTCCTGTCGACCGCCGATCGCCGTCCGTCGATCGATCGCCGCTCCACCGCCGCCCGCGTGGTCTCCCCTCGCCTTCCTTGTTCAGCCAGCACGGCTGTGACTTGTTCCTGAAGCCAGTCTGGTCCCCGGGATGCTGCTGCTGCTGCTGCTCTCAATTGGACCATGAGGTCCCGGACGTCCGCCATCTTGGATTTAGAAAACGAGGAGCAGAGTAAAAAACCTGCCTCCTCATGTGTTACTGCCCGCCGAATGTCCGTCCTAGCCACGCCCCCTTTTTATATGGCCACTCCCCCTGTCTCCTGATTGGCCCGCTGCACTAAGCCACACCCAATAAAATTGTAAATGTGTGTCCTAGACACACTGTCATGGCCAGGCCTGCCCTACCTTTGCTGTGCTGCATCCCGGTCCGGCCCTCTCTGCACTAGAGGCCAATCAGTTCCCTTAAAATCCCATTACAGTTTTAGAGAATAAAAAACAAAAACAGCCTTCTGCTTGCCTTTAAGAGTTCAGCTTTCTCTGCTATTTGAAAGGGTCTCCTGTGATCCGAAGGGGTTTGTCTGCACCTGTTGGTAATGGGCCGTCTTTGATAATGATAATTTTAACACCAGTCCTCTCCTGCAACATCAGAGCAAGTGTCATTGTGCAGAGCAGCCGTACTTGCACTGAGCAGTGGACAGTGGAAACGTCACTTCCTGGAGGCGTGGCCGCGTCGCTCATGTGTCCTGACTGGCTGGCATTCCCCCGGCCAGTCCATTCCCCCGGCCAGGCCAGGCGCCGGAAGCTGTGGCGTTCTCGAGCGCGCCACAGAGCGACCTTTTTTTGCCCAAATGAGGCGCCTCGTCTGCAATCTGCTGATTGCATTGACGTGGCGTTTCCCATATTGCACTGCGCCCGGCCACAGTGCACATAAGGACCTTTTTTGAAATTTTTTTTTTTTCTTAAAGGGACATGTTTAAATACAAATATTTTTTTTTTTGTGTTTTTTTTATTTTATTTATTTTTTACTGCCTATGGACGGGCCACCACTGATTGTATTGTATTGCACCACAGCTGTGTCAAGGGGACTGAGTCAAGTCAGCGGAGGTTTATTAACAGAGTGCAGGCCCAAATCAAACCAGCAGCTCCTTCGGTGGTAAGTGCTACATATATATATATATATATATATAATATATAAAGTATATATATATACACATATATACACACACACATACATATACATATATACATACACACACACACATACACATAGTCTCGTATCTATATCTCTCTCTCTCTTATATACAGTGGTGTGAAAAAGTGTTTGCCCCTTCCTCATTTCCTGTTCCTTTGCATGTTTGTCACACTTAAGTGTTTCGGAACATCAAAACCAATTTAAACAATAGTCAAGGACAACACAAGTAAACACAAAATGCAATTTGTAAATGAAGGCGTTTATTATTAAAGGTGAAAAAAAATCCAAACCATCATGGCCCTGTGTGAAAAAGTGATTGCCCCCCTTGTTAAAACATACTATAACTGTGGTTGTCCACACCTGAGTTCAATTTCTCTAGCCACACCCAGGCCTGATTATTGCCACACCTGTTCACAATCAAGGCATCACTTAAATAGGAGCTGCTTGACACAGTAAGGTCCACCAGAAGATCCTTAAAAGCTACACATCATGCCGAGACCCAAAGAAATTCAGGAACAATTGAGAAAGAAAGTAATTGAGATCTATCAGTCTGGAAAGGGTTATAAAGCCATTTCCAAAGCTTTGGGAATCCAGCGAACCACAGTGAGAGCCATTATCCACAAATGGCGAAGACATGGAACAGTGGTGAACCTTCCCAGGAGTGGCCGGCCGCCCAAAATGACCCCAAGAGCGCAGCGACGACTCATCCAAGAGGTCACAAAAGACCCCACAACAACGTCCAAGGAACTGCAGGCCTCACTTGCCTCAGTTAAGGTCAGCGTTCATGCCTCCACCATCAGGAAAGACTGGGCAAAAATGACCTGCATGGCAGAGTTCCAAGGAGAAAACCACTGCTGAGCAAAAAGAACATCAAAGCTCGTCTCAATTTCTCCACAACACATCTTGATGATCCCCAAGACTTTTGGGACAACATTCTGTGGACCGATGAGACAAAAGTGGAACTCTTTGGAAGGTGTGTGTCCAAGTATATCTGGCGTAGAAGGAACACTGCATTTCAGAAAAAGAACATTATACCAACAGTAAAATATGGTGGTGGTAGTGTGATGGTCTGGGGCTGTTTTGCTGCTTCAGGACCTGGAAGACTTGCCGTGATAAAAGGAACTATGAATTCTGCTGTCTACCAAGAGATCCTGAAGGAGAATGTCCGACCATCTGTTCGTGTACTCAAGCTGAAACGAACTTGGGTTCTGCAGCAGGACAATGATCCTAAACACACCAGCAAGTCCACCACCGAATGGCTGAAGAAAAACAAAATGAAGACTTTGGAGTGGCCTAGCCAAAGTCCAGACCTGAATCCTATTGAGATGTTGTGGTATGACCTTAAAAAGGCCGTTCATGCTCAAAAACCCTCTAATGTAACTGAATTAGGACAATTCTGCAAAGATGAGTGGGACAAAATTCCTCCAGGACGCTGTAAAAAGCCTCATTGCACGTTATCGCAAACGCTTGGTTGCAGTTGTTGTTGCTAAGGGTGGCCCAACCAGTTATTAGGTTTAGGGGGCAATCACTTTTTCACACAGGGCCATGATGGTTTGGATTTTTTTTCACCTTTAATAATAAACACCTTCATTTACAAATTGCATTTTGTGTTTACTTGTGTTGTCCTTGACTATTGTTTAAATTGGTTTGATGTGACAAACATGCAAAGGAACAGGAAATGAGGAAGGGGGCAAACACTTTTTCACACCACTGTATATATCCACTGTATCCAGTTTAGCTATATCTGACTGCAGGCCATTCCTGGTGTACTTTTTCTAATATACTTCAGGCAGTGGACGGCACCCCAAGTGCAGTTACTTTTCTGGTGGTGTACACAGTACACAATACAGTGTAGTGTGGTTTTGCTAAACAAAATTTACAGCATGTCCGGAAGGCCACCAAGGAGAGGCAGACGCTCACAGGCCACTAAAAGTGGGCAGGCAGGCTTTGTGTCACTGGTCGTGGACACGGTGCATCCTCAGCACATGGCCGTGGGGCACGCTTGTCCTTTTTTTCTGCAGCTGGCCGTGTTATTGAGCCACAACATGCAGAAGAGTTGGTGGAATGGATAACAAAGCCCTCATCCTCCTCATCCTCTGTCACCCAGGCTCAGAGTAGTTTGACTGCCAATGCAGCTGCCAAAGCGGCCTATTCCATCGGCTCCATGTTAACAGTCACTCCTTCCCTAGCCCCACCATCATGCACAAAAGGCGTCCCCCAAACTATTCGACCACAGTGTCGGGTACATGCTGCAGGAGGATGCACAGCGATTTGAAGGCTCCAATGATGGTACCCAGGTTAAGGAAGGGAGTAACGTGAGCCTAGAGAGAGGGGGTGCCCAAGAAGGTCAAGAAACTGTCAGGCATGTTGCCCGAGCTGCAGCATACTGCCAAGTTTGCTCCAGTGACAAGGAGGGAGGGGATGATGAGGTCATTGACTCTACTTGGGTGCCTGATAGAAGAGAGGAGGAGGAGGCACATCTCCAATGAGGCAGGATGCCCTCCAGGGGGCAGCTTAAGGGCAGCCACCCTATTGCATCACACCGCAGAGCTAAGCAGGTGCAGGGCGCTGCTGACTCCCCACATATTTTGAAAAGTTCTTTAGTGTGGGCCTTTTTTGACACGTGTGCAGCAGATCGCACCATTGCTGTTTGCAACATATGTCTGAAGCGTATCAAGCGTGGCCAAAACAGCAGCCGCTTGGGCACCACATGCTTGAACAGACATATGACGACCTCCCATGCAGTCCATTGGCAACAGCACTTAAAAGACCCACATCAAAGAACAAAGCGGACCTCTCCTTGCTCCTCATCAGCTGGGATCTTCAACCCCACTATACCTCCAGTCCTCTCAGAAACCTGCACTGAGAGGAATGAAGGTATAGAAATAGGTGTCCCAAGTACTTGCGGCCAATCTGCTAGCGGTACACCAACATCGGATTTTAGCAGGCAAATTTCCCTACCCCAGTTGCTAAACCGTCAAAATAAATTTCGTTCCCAGCCATCCACATGCTCAGCGTCTGAATGCTAGCTTGGCCAAATTGCTAGCACTGCAACTGCTGCCTTTTCAGCTGGTAGACTCTGCCCCCTTTCGTGAATTTGTGGAATGTGCGGTACCTCAGTGGCAGGTTCCCAAACACCATTTGTTTTCACGGAAGGCCATTCCGGCTCTCTATCAGCATGTGGAGGCAAGGTCTTGGCCTCGTTGGACAGGGCGGTCAGCAGTAAGGTGCATATTACTGCCGACTCATGGTCCAGCAGGCATGGACAGGGACGCTACCTTTCTTTCATGGCGCACTGGGTAACTCCGCTGGCAGCTGGGAAGGATGCAGGACAGGGTTCAGTATTGTTGGAGCTTGTTCTGCCACCACGCCTCCAAAATGCTAGTGGGGATTCTGCCACAGCTCTCTCCTCCACTCCCTCCTCTTCTTCCTCTATGGCCTCTTCCTCTGCAGATTTCTCCTCTGAACCAGCGGTGCTCCGTAGGCGGTCAAGGGGCTACGCAAGCACTCAGGCAAAAAGATGCCCAGTGGTGCTTGAGTTGGTCTGCTTAGGGGACAGGAGCCACACTGGGGCAGAGATTCTGTCAGCTCTGCAGGGGCAGGCTCAGAGGTAGTTAACGCCACGCCAGCTTCAGCCAGGAATGGTTGTATGCGACAATGGCACCAACCTCCTCTCCGCCCTCCGACAGGGACACTTGACCCATGTTCCCTGTTTGGCTCACGTCCTGAATTTGGTGGTGCAGTGGTTCTTGAGCAGGTACCCTGGCTTACAGGATCTCCTGAGGCAGGCCAGGAAAGTCTGTGGGTCATTTCCGCCGGTCATATAATGCCAGTGCTCGGCTGGCTGACATTCAAAGAAAACGCAACCTGCCCAAGAACTGCGTCATTTGTGACATGCCCACCAGGTGGAACTCAGCGTTGGCAATGCTGCAGCGGCTGCACACGCAGCAGAGGGCCATTAATGAGTACCTGTGCGAGTATGGCACCAGGACAGGGTCAAAGGAGCTTGGCTTTTTTTTTTTTATCACCACGCCAGTGGCTACTGATCAAGGATGCATGCACTGTCCTGTCACCATTTGAGGAGGCCACGAGGATGGTGAGCAGTGACAGTGCATGCATCAGTGATACTGTCCCTCTTGTCTTCCTGTGGGAGCACACCCTTCGTGGAATAATGGACAGGGAACTTGAGGCAGAACAGCAGGAGGAAGAGGACTTCCTTACCTCGCAAGGCCCCCTTTATCCAGATACTAGTATTCCTGCAGGCCCGCCGATCACACAGGAAGAAGAAGAGGAGGATTGTGTCAGCATGGAGGTGGAGGATAACACTCAGCATCAGCATCAGTCTTCAAGGGATCGTTTGCAGTCCCCAGAAACCCATGGAGTTGTACGTGGCTGGGAAGGAGGAGGTGGTTGAGGATCATGTGATCCTTAGTGACCCAGAGGACAAAGGATCGAATGCCTCTGCAAAATTACGCTGCATGGCCTCCCTGATCCTGCAAAGCTTGCAAAAGGACCCTAGGATTCGTGGTATCAAGGAGAGGGATCATTACTGGCTGGCAACCCTTCTTGATCCACATTACAAGGGTAAGGTTACAGAACTTATCCAGCCTTCGCAGAGGGAGCAAAGGATGAAACATCTTCGGGAGGCCTTGCAGAAAGGTTTGTGCAATGCGTTTCCAGAGCCTGGGAGGTTACAAATTTCCTGGTGCTGGACAATGTGTTGCTGAGGCTTCGTTCAGTCACAGAAAGAGCGGTGGAGAAGGTGGCTGGCTGACCGATGCCTTCAGACAATTCTTCAGTCCTCAGCGCCCAGGTCTGATCGGTTCCAGCAACCATCACCAGCGTCTGAATTACATGGTGCAGGAATATCTAGGGGCAAGATCAGACTTGGAGATCTTTCCACCAGAACATCCACTGGGTTACTGGGTCTTGAGGATAGACCACTGGCCAGAGCTTGCTGAATATGCATTTGAGCTACTGGCATGTCCTGCATCCGGCGTTCTGTCTCTTTTTATGCCCCTGTTTAATAGCGGCACGTAATTACAATTCTTGATATAATATTTCACAGCACGTTCCAGCGCCCCCCAAGAGTAACCGAGGGCTTACAGTGTTCTGGTACCACCAAGACCTAAGGTCCAATTATCTGCAGCGTGTATGGGGCAGGCCGTATAGTATATACAGGTGGTCCCCTATTTTGAAACATCCGACTTACAAATGACTCCTACTAACAAACGGAGGGAGACAACAGGAAGTGAGAGGAAATCTACTCCTAGGAAGGCAAATTTGCTCCTATAAGAGTTAATATGGGAAAAAAGTGTCACCACTGATGCTTTATCACCAATCCTTTTTTCCCCAATAACCCAACATTTTCTAAATCCAATTGTCATTGGGACAGAAAGTGAGGTGAAATCTTCTGAACAGGGGCACAGGCAGCAAAACAAATGTTATAGGGAAGGGTTATCATCACCCCTGTGTTATCCAAAAAGCTTAAAAAGAGATTTTTCTGGCTGGAGCTACACTTCCAAAATGTACCTGTTCCAAATTACAAACAGATTCAACTTAAGAACAAACCTACAGTCCCTATCTTGTTTGTAACCTGGGGACCGCCTGTATACTGCTGTTCAGAGTATATAGGGCCTGGGGGCTTTAACTGACAATTGCGTGGTCGTGCAAAGTTGCACCCAAACAAAATGGACGTCCTTTTTTTCCCCAAATAGAACTTTCTTTTGGTGGTATTTTATCACCTTTGTGGTCTTTATTTTTTGCGCTATAAACAAACAAAAAAAAAAAAGCGGCAATTTAGAAAAAAATAAAAAATAATAATAAAATAAAAATATTTTGCACTTTTTGCTATAATAAATATCCCACAAAAATATATAAAAAAAACACACTTTTTCCCTCAGTTTAGGCCGATATGGATTCTTCTACATATTTTTGGTAACAAAAAATAAAAAAATTAAAAAATTGGTTTGCACAAAAGTTATAGCGTCTACAAAATAGGGGATAGATTTATAGCATTTATTATTATTTTTTTTACTAGTAATGGCGGCGATCTGCGATTTTTTATCGTGACTGCAACATTATGGTGGACACGTCGGACAATTTTGACACATTTTTGGGACCATTAATACATCGTTTAATAGAGCGATCAGTGCGTTTAAAAATGCATTGATTTACTTGTTAAAAAAAAAATGCATTGATTACTGTAAAAATGTGACTGGCAGTGAATGGGGTTAAGTGTATCCTAGTGTGTATTCTAACTGAAGGGGGATGGAAACTGTGCAGGGAAGATAACAGATCACTGCTCATACTCTGTATGAACAGTTGATCTGTCACTTCTCCCCTCAGAGAACTGTAAATTGTGTCTCAGCGGCGATCGCGGGAGCCCGGCGGTGATCGAGACCACCGGGCACTCGCATCGGCTCAGGGGGCGAGAGGGGGGACGCACCCCCTAGTGGCCACAGGGCGAAGCGACTTTACACAACGTCTTTTCGCCCAGCCATGCCATTCTGGCATGGCGGCTGGTCGGCAAGTGTTTAATTAAGGCTGGTTAGAGTAAATTAAGGGTTATTAAGGGGTTAAACAGAGGAACCTTTGATCTGCAGATGAAGAAACAGAAATATACAAAAATAAACAATATTTCTTTTTATTTTAGTGTTTCAGGGCTGAGTAATGTTGGTAATAAACATTGCCAGCTGCCTTTTTTTTTTTTAAAGCGGAACTAAACCCATCGATTTAACAGTTTAAAAAAAAAAAAGGCATGCCAGGAATGCTAACTGCACATTGGCTGTGCTCTCAACCAAACCGTCAAACCATCCAATGGCTGGTGTCATAACGGATCACATGTGCAGCCCCGTGGCAGTTGAAGATTAAAACAGAGGCAAAGATGGCAGCTTCCTTGGCTGAAAACAATAGGGGGGTTTACTTCCACTTTAAGTTTGTTTTTTTGACAGCTCCAATTACTGGACTTAACACTGGGGAGACCCACTGGCAGCTCAAAAGAGCCGAGCCTGAAAGTATCGGTTTCAGGTATCTGTGCATTTGCACAAGTACCGATTAGGGTGCCCACGTGTCCCTGATTGCCGGGGACAGTCCCGCATTTGGCATGTCTGTCCCGGGTCCCGGGCACCTTCATTCCGGGACAATACAGTGTCCTGGAATAAAATTGACACAGCCAGCCTACCAGCTGCATTGTCCAAACTGGCTGCTAGGGCCGACTGGCATCTAGCAACCAGTGTCATCACGTACACAGTCACAGACAGACTTAAAGTGAGGCCGTGCCTAGTGCTGCTTAGCACCACCTCCTCCTTTTCCGGACCGGCACCTGGCGGCATGCAGAGGGAGGGAGTGACTTGCAGCAGGGACTGGCTGGTGTTGTGATCATCTTCTGTGTGCTGCTGCAGCACTGCTGGCTCAGATCAGCTGCCCCACTTCTCCTCCTCCCACCCTGAGAGGGGACATCATCCAACTCAGAGGCTCAGACATCATTGGGGGCAGGGCGTCAATGTCACATGCCCATCTCCACATTCTGCAGGTAGCCTTACATTCTTCTATTCTGTAGATAGTCAGCAAACTAACTGTTAAGAATAAGTCAGAGGGTCTGCCTTAAACTCCCTTCATTATCAGTCTCCAATCTTATGGGGTGGGGGGTGCCAAACCGACAACATAGGTGTCCAAGAACATCACTATGTGCTCTTATTGCTGAGAATCTTCTTCTCCCTCACATAATGGGTCTCTGTCCCCATCACTTTGAGGGTGCTGTGAGTGGGGTGCATGTCAGATGGGTTTTGGAAACGTATCGAGGTTTTGTGTGTGTGGTTCATACAGTATCATCTGTGGGGGGGGGGCACTTGTCAGCTAGGAAGTGCTGTGTGTTTGTGTGGGTAACACCTATCATCTGGGGGGTGCTTGTGTAGGTCATTTACTATCTGGGGTGTGATATGTGTGAGGAACTTTTCAGCTATTTTGGGGTTCACTTATCTGGGGGTTGCTTTGTGTAGAGTGCTTGTCATCTGAAGTGTGCTGTTTGTGGGGAACGCTTATTATCTGAGCTGTGCTGTTGCTTTCAAGCTGTGTGTGGGGTAGTTATCATTTGGGATGCATTTTTTTTGGGTAGGGATGTCCCTGAATGGCAGTTTAGAAATGTGGTCACCCTAGTAACGATACGTGTGCAAATACACGGTATCGGCACCAGTACTAGTATCGGTGCAACCCTAGCCATAACATAACAAAATGTGGAAAAAGTGAAGCACTGTGAATACTTTCCAGATGCACTGTATATATTATACATCAAACATATCTTAAAATCTTTTAACATAAAAGCTTTTAAATAAATCTCTAAATCAAATAAGCAATTTCAAAAACTGCACGGTAAGTAGGATTTTTTTTTTATTTTTTTTAATAAGTGTCATGTTTAAATATCCTGAATTGTATTTACTGCTTTAAAAATTTAAAATTTAAATAAATAAATCAAATATTTATATATATATATATATATATATATATATATATATATATATATAATATATATATATATATATATATATATATATATATATATATATATATATATATATATATATATATATATATATATATATATACACACCACACACACACACATACATACATACATACAACACACACACACACACACACACACACACACTCTCGAGTATAACCCGACCCGAATATAAGCCGAGGCACCTAATTTTACCACAAAAAAATGGGAAAACGTATTGACTCGAGTATAAGCCTAGGTGAGAAATGCGCAGCTACTGTGGAAAAGAGGATCAACAATGGCCATTTGCAGCCTCACTGTGCCCATTTGCAGCCATAGTCATGGGGTACTTTGTCGCAGTAAGTGGGCTTAAGCACCAAAACCCCATATTTTTTGAAAATGTCTAGGTGTTTTAAATAGCCTTGCTGCAGGTAAATGTCAGTTTTGCATGTGTGCGCTGTAATACGTTTGTTCTGTTGTATGGTCTTATGGCAGCACCATCTTTATGCATTTTTTAGGGTGTGCCCCCAAATATCTATTTTGTCATTTGCAGCCATAGGTCCCCCGAACTTCAAACTTGGTGGTTAAGGGTTCCTAGATGCCCCTAGCTGCAGCCAAAATTTGGGGTCTCTGGACCCAAAAGGTCCCGAAATGACATGCAGATGGACACAGTTGACTGACTTAGGGTATACGGGGCCACTTGGTGCTAGGAACCCCAAATTTGGTGTGCAAACCCAGTGGAACTATCACTAAAACATATCTAAAGATGGTTCCTATCACTAAGTGGCCCCAAGATACGGGGCCCCAAAAATCGGTTCAGAATATGTCAAGCACTTTTCTGCAGCAGAGAATGACATTTTCCGAACCGACTTTGGGGCCCCGTATCTCGGGGCCACTTGGTGCTAGGAACCCCATCTTGGGATATGTTGTAGTGATAGTTCCAGTTGGCATTTGGTTAGCAAACCAAATTTGGGGTTCCTAGCACCAAGTGGCCCCGAGATACGGGGCCCCAAATTCGTGTCGGAAAATGTAATTCTCTGCTGCAGAAAAGTGCAGACTTGAGTATAAGCCCAGGGGGGCATTTTCAGCACACAAAAAAATGTGCTGAAAAACTCGGCTTATACTGGAGTATATACAGTAATATTGACAAGCAAGGGTAAGGTTCATCGATTGGTTGGCTATTTTTTTGGTGCACCATTTGTCCACCCGCTGCCCTGCTCGGTGCTGTCTCTCTCACTCACCTCGATATAGCAGGCTGCCTGGAGCCACTCGCCTGCCGCTATCCAGGCTAGTCTAGGTAGAGGAGAGAAAAGCCAGAGGAGGGGGGTGGAGTGCAGATGTAGAGCACTCCGCCGGAGCCTGCGGGACCTGCAGCCGGAACTATAGAAGCTGCATCGGCAAATGCGGCTCCCGGCTGGGTTACTCCACGGCTGTGGTCCTAGTTCCCTCCCTGCTCAGTCCTCCCACTCGCAGCACACAGCTGTTTTTGCCGGCCGGATCCGACCCCAGGCAGTGTTGGTGACTGAGTTACACAAGGACATGTTGTAGGCAGTCCGCACAAAACAAAAAAAGGTGTGAAACACAGACAGAGCACAGGAATGATTAGGGTGTGCCTGGGCACACCTGGCACACCTATGTTTATTAGGGTTACTGGATGAGGAAGAATGGTCAGGGTATAGCAAGATTATGCTACAAGAAACACTATTCTTAGGATGTAACCAAATAGCCTTGAGATGGATGCAATTATTGGCTCCAACAGACCAATGGATTAGAGCCAGGGACGGACTGACCAGTAGGTGACTCGGTGGCCACCCGAGGGCCCCATGCAGGGGGGGCCCGGGCCGGCTCAGTCCGCCCCTGGAGGTGCCAGTCCTGGGGGCGCTTTTGTCTCGGCCGGGCTTGGTTGGCAGTGTCAGCATGCAAAATAAGCTGCTTATTTTGCAATGCAACCTGTGTGTGCCTCCCCTTTCATGATCCCGCGCCGCCCACTGATATGTCTGTCTGCCGCAGCCTGAGTGAGGGGAGGAGCATGAGAACGCCGATTTCTCCTTCCGTTCGGCCCGCCCACTAGTCTCTCTCTCTCTCTCTCTCTCTCTCTCTCTCTCTCACTGTGCCCCTCAAATGCACCCATTGTGCCCATCAAACGCAGCCATTGTGCCCAGCCACTGTACCCATAAATTGTCAGCACTATGCCCATTAAACACAGCCACTGTGCCATCAAACACAGCCACTGTACTAATAAATTGCCACCACTGTGCCATCAAACGCATGCCACTGTGCCAAACGCAGCCATTGTGCCCATAAATTGCCACCACTGTGCCCACACGCAGCCATTGTGCCCAGCCACTGTACCCATAAACGCAGCCACTGTGCCCATCAAACGCAGCCATTGTGCCCATCAAATGCAGCCATTGTGCCCATCAAACGCAGCCATTGTGCCCATCAAATACAACCACTGTACCCATAAATTTCCACCACTATATATATATAGTCAGTGGGAAGAATGCTCCTTACAATTGTGGTCAGTGGGAAGAATGTTCCTTACATTGGTGGTGAGAAGAACGTTCTTTACATTGGTGGTCAGTGGGAAGAACGTTCCTTACATTGGTGATCAGTGGAAAGAAGAACCCTTATATTGGTGGTCAGTGGGAAGAACGTTCCTTACATTGGTGGTCAGTGGGAAGAATGTTCCTTACATTGGTGGTCAGTGAGAAGAACGTTCCTTACATTGGTGGTCAGTGGGAAGAACGTTCCTTACATTGGTGGTCAGTGGGAAGAACGTTCCTTACATTGGTGGTCAGTGGGAAGAACGTTCCTTACATTGGTGGTCAGTGGGAAGAACGTTCCTTGCATTGGTGATCAGTGAGAAGAATGTTCCTTACATTGGTGATCAGTGAGAAGAATGTTCCTTACATTGGTGATCAGTGAGAAGAGCGTTCCTTACATTGGTGATCAGTGAGAAGAACGTTCCTTACATTGGTGGTCAGTGGGAAGAACGTTCCTTACATTGGTGATCAGTGAGAAGAACGTTCCTTTCATTGGTGGTCAGTGAGAAGAACGTTCCTTACATTGGTGATCAGTGAGAAGAACGTCCCTTACATTAGTGGTCAATGGGAAGAATGTTCCTTGTGTAGCGGGGTCGTTCCCCTTTTAGGGGAGAAGACTACATTCCCCATAATTCCCCAGGCTCCCGGGAGGCTGTTTGTTTCCGCCCGAGAGGCTGCTGGGGGAGGAGATAAAAGGGAAAAGGAGAGACCGCCTCTTCCTCTTCTGACTGGGCTGGTGACGCAGACACTCCTGAGTGAGGAGACACCTGTGCGGACCGGGACTGCTGAAGGCCTGAAGCCTGGGCCTTGCAGCAGACGGAGAGAGACTCTCACCCCTCACTGTCAGCAGCAGCAGAGCGGAGACTTTTGCCTACACACGGTCGGACGGAGAGAGGACCGGAGCGCAGGGGCTGCGACGGAGGAGGTCGGACGCCGCCAGAGGAGGTCCCGGAGCTGAGGACGGTACCCAGGAGTGGTGAGCGAGCTGAAAGGCTCATCATACATTGTCACTTTCACTTCTATGCCTATTGAACTGCCAAGGCACAATTACCTCAGAGCAGCAGCTTGTTTCTTTCTGTGGATTACAAACACACCATTTAAAGCTACATGTGCACCACCTTTACAGTTCTCTTGCCGGTGAAGAATACTGTATTTTCTCAAGGACTGAGCTCTATTGCTAGGGATCAGGCCTGATCCATTAGATAGTCGCAGTTAGATTTGTTACACCTCAGAGGTGCATAGTAGACGGTCGCACACGTGGCGCTCCGTTCCCCATTGCTATTTTGATACATTTATGTGTACATGTTAAAGTGCATATTGCAGGGACCTGCTAATGTGTTGTAAGTCAAATGTTTGATGCATGTTACTATTTCTTTTCATACTGCCAAAGTAAAGCCAGTTATTCTTATCTCAGCAGTCTGCTTGTGAGTTTGAGTCCATTACACTTAGAGTATAAGTGATATTTATATGTGCATAGATACATACCCTTTACTAACTGTGCCAGAGCGGGTAGAGCAATTGCCGGGGGTTGGTGGAGCTGTACTCAGGGACCCAAAACAAACTTGCGGCCCTCTTAACTGGGGGTATCGCTACACTTACATTGGTGATCAGTGAGAAGAATGTTTATTACATGGGTGGGGACACATGGGCGGAGACACAGGGGGCCCCATGATCTCCTTTTGCCCGGGGGCCCCATGAGCTGTCAGTCCACCCCTGATTAGAGCGGTTAATCAGATATTACCATATGAAAAGATCCATGTTTAATACAGAGGGGTATATAAGAATTATTATAAAATATGGAATATGTGGTGCAACTCCCCTGCGACTCTGAATATAAAGGAAATGTAACAGACTATTAAAAACAATTGGAAGACGAATGAGAATTTAATCTGTTTTGGAGCATGACCTCAACCAGCAGGTGAACTAAAAGGGTAATGCTGAAATTGTATTAAGCTTGCAATGAATAGTGTATGAAGGAGGAATTAGTATGAAATGATATACAGTTTATTGGAAATAATATGTATATACTTTATTGCAAACCTCTGTAATAAAAAGTTTATAAATCCGATTGAGATGTTGTGACATGACCTTAAACAGCCCGTTCATGCTTGAAAACCATCCAATATTGCAGAATTGCTTTAATTCAGCCAAGAATAATGGGCTAAAATTCCTCCACAGCGATGTGAGACTCATTACCAGTTATCATAAATGCTTGATTGCAGTTATTGCTGCCAAGGGTAGCACAACCAGTTATTAGGTTTAGGGGACAGTTACTTTTTCGCATATGGTCAGGCAGGTTTGGACAGCTTTTTTTCCTTAACCACTTCAGCCCCAAGATGAATTTACCCTTAATGACCAGGCCGCTTTTGCGATACAGCACTATTTTAAAATACCAATTGCGCGGTCGTGCGACATTGTACTCAAACAAAATTGGACATCCTTTTTTTGGTGGTATTTGATCACCTCCACGGTTTTTATTTTTTGCGCTTATATATATATATATATATATATATATATATATATATATATATAGCCATAACCCCTGCAGGGCGGCTATGTATTTTCTGGGTTTACCAATTACCTCCTCCTTGTAGCTCGTCGTTCGTTGTCTAGGGGTTCCCAGGGTTAGTACCCAGTGATTTCAGAAGCTGACACTCAAATGTCCTTTTGAGGATTTTTATTTGCAAAAAGTAACGTTCAAATATAACACAGTTTCTTAGTTGGGAATAGAGGGCATGGGTGACAAAGCTCAGGCACTTCAGAACTGCCGACATCAAATGAATGTCACTTTAGGTAGCCCAGAGTGTAGCCACTCGCAACTGGGTGCTTCACTGTTGGATAAACCCCTGTCTGTAGATTTAGCAGCCTACAAGTGATTCAAAGATTTGCAAAGTCTCTGCCACAGACTAGGTTGTAACAGAGATGAGTTAGGAACTTTTCCTACGGTACCTGAATTTTCCAGCCGTTTCGGCAATACCGTAAGAAATGCGGATTCACTAGTGTCCATACAATCTCAGCTCCCAGGCTCTTACCGAGCAGCCAGCTTCTTGGCCCTCCTCTGAAGAGTCCTCCCCTGGTCGCTTGTACGAGTTACTGTGTCTCTCCAATCCTGAGAGAACACCGGGACAGCTCAGAATTCTCCTTCATTTACTGGGCCTCGACCTAGCCAGTTCCAAGGCTCGGGAATGGACGGATCCCCAGACCATGAGGGCCTCTGGGGCTGGTCAGGATGACCCAGGCTTACGGGGGCAGCAGACAGACACTCCTGGGTCCAGGACCCCTCACGGGTCTTGGTCCGGACCGGAACCAGAAATCCAAGAGCAAGCCGAACCCTGAACACGCGACTCCAGCATCTTAAATACCCCTTTCCAGAATACACAGCGGGGCCAGACGCACCCACTGATTGGCTCCGAGAAAGATTGGTACTTAACAAGTCCAACGAGACTGCGTTCTCAGCCTGTCACAGGTGCTTCACCTCACCTATGACCAGGCAGAACTCCAGTACAGCCCAGTCAAGCTGATGCCAAAGTAAATGATCTAAACAATTAACCCCCTCCCAGAACTCAGTTTTTCTGGGGGGGAAAAAAAAAAAAAAAAACGAAATTTCCACTATAGCGTACACTTTAGAAAAGTGCCGGCGCTATATATAAATAAATAATTTTATTTTGTATTTTTTTTTTCTTTCTGCTATAATACATATCCAAAAATAAAAAAAGAGAAGGCTAATTTATTAAATACTTTCTTCAGCTCTGTGTATACAAAGGAGCATGGGGGAGCTCATGTCCACAATGGGGGTGGTAGTGACACAGCCCCAATGGCTCAAAAGTGATATGGTCCAGAAATATTTAGACAGAATAAAGGTGGATAAAGCACCTGGACCTGATGGCATCCACCCACGGATCCTAAAAGAATTGAGCTCTGTAATTTCAAAGCCATTGTATCTCATTTTTAGGGACTCATTAATCACAGGAATAGTACCACTGGATTGGCGCAGGGCGAACGTGGTGCCTATATTTAAAAAGGGAACAAAGTCTTTACCAAGTAACTATAGACCTGTTCGTTTAACTTCTATAGTTGGGAAGATACTGGAGAAATTAATAAAAGACCACATGGACGAGTTCTTGCAGGAAAAAAAATTTTAAGCAACAGACAGCATGGATTCATGAAAGACAGAAGTTGTCAGACAAACCTCATTTCTTTTTATGAGGTGGTAAGTAAAACCTTGGACAGAGGCGTGGCTGTGGACGTGGTATACTTGGATTTTGCAAAAGCGTTCGATACAGTTCCCCACACACGGCTCATGTGTAAGGTTAGGTCTACAGGTTTGGAAATATCAGTTTGTAAATGGATAGAAAACTGGCTAAAAGACAGAATTCAGAGAGTCGTGGTTAATGATTCTTACTCTGAATGGTCTAAGGTTATCAGTGGTGTACCCCAAGGTTCAGTGCTGGGACCCTTACTTTTTAATATCTTTATAAATGATATTGGGTCTGGGATCAAAAGTAACATTTCTGTCTTTGCAGAAGACACCAAGCTATGCAGTGGAATAACGTCCTCACAGGAGGTCTCCAATTTACAAGCCGACCTCAATGCTCTGTCTAATTGGGCGAATATGTGGCAGATGAGGTTTAATGTTGATAAATGTAAAGTTATGCACTTGGGGGCTAAGAATATGCATGCATCATACATGCTAGGGGGAGTACAACTGGGGGGATCCGTAATGGAGAAGGATCTGGGGGTTTTGGTAGATCATAAGCTCAAAAATAGCATGCAATGCCAAGCTGCGGTTTCCAAAGCGAGCAAAGTCCTTTCTTGTATTAAGAGAGGTATGGACTCCAGAGAGAGAGATCATTTTGCCCCTGTTCAAATCATTAGTAAGACCTCATCTGGAATATGTAGTTCAGTTTTGGGCACCAGTTCTCAAAAAGGATATTGGGGAACTGGAGAAAGTGCAGAGAAGGGCAACCAAACTGATAAGAGGCATGGAGGAGCTCAGCTATGAGGAAAGATTAGAGGAACTGAATTTATTCACCTTTGATAAGAGGAGATTAAGGGGGGATATGATCAACATGTATAAATATATAAGGGGTCCATATAGTGAACTTGGTGTTGAGTTATTCACTTTACGGTCAACACAGAGGACAAGGGGCACTCTTTACGTCTAGAGGAAAAGAGATTTCATCTCCAAATACGGAAAGGTTTTTTCACAGTAAGAGCTGTGAAAATGTGGAATAGACTCCCTGCAGAGGTGGTTCTGGCCAGCTCAGTAGATTGCTTTAAGAAAGGCCTGGATACTTTCCTAATATGTACATAATATAACTGGGTACTGACATTTATAGGTAAAGTTGATCCAGGGAAAATCCGATTGCCTCTCGGGGATCAGAAAGGAATTTTTTCCCCTGCTTTAGCAAATTGGAGCATGCTCTGCTGTTTTTTTTGCCTTCCTCTGGATCAGAAATAGGGACCCTGGAATAGGGTATATGGGATTGTATGATAGAGATTATATATATATATTTTTTATATTTTTTTGGGGGGTTGAACTGGATGGACTTTTTGACACTTTCTTTTGGAACCAGTGACATTATTACAGTGATCAGTGCTAAAAAAGTACCACTTACCAGTAACTGCATTTCTAGGAAATCTTCCAGGACGGCACACCTGAGATAAGAGGATCCTCCCTACAGGAAACACAATCGACAGTTGTTTTAAGTCCCCACCCTTCCCCTTGATCCTCAGTTTGTAGAGAAGTAACTCCCGAACCTGGTTCACAAGGGAAATCATTCCTCAGACACTCACCTTCTAGTGTTCTACAATTTTCCCTCCTCCAACGGGTGGGAAGTAGGCCTGCCGTCCTGGAAGATTTCCTAGAAAGGCAGTTACCGGTAAGTAACTAGTACTTTTCTCAAGTCATCTTCCAGGATGGCACACCTGAGAGGATAAGCAAGTACCTCAGGCCTACCATAGGGTGGGACCACTGCAAGACCCTCTTGGCGAACCTTGCTTCTGCAGTGAGCTTTACCTCCACTCTATATGCTTGATGAAGGTATCTTAGCTGGATCATGCGGCTGATCTGCAGGTCTACTCCACAGATGTCCCTGCCTTCTTTGCGTCAGATGCAGGATCTAGGTGGGAGTGGGCTCTTAAAGATGGAATCAGAAAACATGTTAAACATAGATTTAACTAGATTAGCAATGTTGCCTGTCTCACACATCTAACAACCATGGCCTATTGTGCCCATAGGTGCTACTTGGAACCAGTAAAAAGATCAATCTGAGACCTATGTTGTAAGACAAGGACACTACATTGATCAATAAGAGGGCCTGTCTTAACACTACCCTGTTCAGGGAAATAAAACTGCAAAAAAGGGGGGCCCCTGACAACCTTTTTTGTTCATTTTTATCTTTACGTCAGCAAAGACTAAAGGGGAAGCCTACTTAAGGGTAATAGAATAACAGAAGCTTGATCCCTGGGTTAGGGCATGCCGAATCTATGACTTTGGAAATGCCTGAGAGCCTACTTTAGGAGAATTAAGTCCATAGCATGAGTAGAACACTCGTATTGCTACATCTAGTTTTGCTAGAAGGGCGAAATGAAGGCCATTCACCGAGCCATAACCTATTTGGTCGGTATACATCTTTATACTTCATCTTCAGGTCATAATACTCCTCTGAACAGAACTTTCCAAGTTCCTACTAAACAGGGTGATGCTTTATCGCCTTCCTCCAGTGTCCTATAACCCTACTGGGATTCAACCCTAGGAAATGTTCTGGCATCCCTGAATGTAAGGGGCTGAGGCTTTCCAACATGTGACGTCTGCAGCCAGAACTCCTGGCCCCTCTACGAAAAAAAGAGGGCTGAAATAGAAAAAGGTGATACATGCATTATTAATATCACAAATAAAAAAGGTCATAGATTGTGGGCACAGAAGGAAAGACACAGACCCGAAGGTCAAAAAAGAGTGCTGCTCACCCCTGAAAGGCAAAACCAGAGGAAGGAAATGATCCCCCACGTTGGGGTTTTTAGGCAGCGTACAATGAAGGGAAGTCAGAGTTTGTGAGTAAAAAAGTTGACCATTTTATTGTGATTAAAAAATGATTAACATCATTGGGTTAGAACATGAGCTCCAATGGGAACAGTGACAAATAACTAATAACTATACATTTACATAAAAGCAAACATGGATATACAATGGCAGACTAATATTCACATAACAACAGTAGCAATCTGTCGTAAGTATGGAAAATTGTCCCTGACGCGTTTCAACCCAAAAGGGTCTTCCTCAGAGGGAAAGAAAGTCTGCTAAACAGAGAGGGATGGAATGTCAGTGTTAGTGATGAGTACAATTACAGAGTAAGCGTGAGCTCATATGGTATACAGAGCTCCATGTAACAATGCATATTAGGATTTATATTTACCACAATGGTGTATATCCTGAAAGTAGAAATTGTAATATTCCCATTGGAGGGTTTATGGCATGGAGAGGGGCGTCGTCCACACCTCTGGGGCACACCGGACAGATTCCACAGATTCCCACCCGGGTCAAGAGGCGCCGTACGCCTTGCGAGACGTCACACGTTGGGAGCTCCCCTCCTACTGGTTCTGCTGGCCAAGCATGAACACCAGAGGAGAGGGAACAACCTGGGAAGGGCGCAAAAGCGCGCGGATGCCTCCAATGACCGAGTCTAAGGATAAATAAAAGTCAAGTTATAACTTGATGTTTTTTGGTGGGTAGAGCAGTTTAGAGCAGCTGCAATAGAGGTAATGGTTAACCTCAATATGCAGTTGTTCCAACCAGGGGGGGGTGACCAAGACATGTGATGATTGAGTGTGTGGAGGGGACTGTGCAATTGCCCAAGGGGATCTAAAATAAAATAAACAACAGACAAAAGGACCGAAAACCAAAGCAAGTGCAATGATAGAGGTTCCCCTCCAAAGAGGAGAAGAAGGGAATAAAAGTGAAGGTGCACAGTGTGTGGGGGGGGGGGGGGGCTGGGATGGGTGTGTGTGGTGTATGAAAAAAATCAAACAGTGGAGAGGTGAAGAGGGGGGTATGTGGGAGATGACGTGGAGTGAAGTGAAGGAAGGAAAGGAGATGATGAGGAGGGGAACAAGAGGAAGGGGGAGACTGGGAACAGGGTAAGGATGGGAGAGGGAAGGGGGGGAAAAAAAAAAAGGGGGGAAGGAAAGGGAGGGAGGGAGGGAAAGAGAAGAGGAAAAGGTGGAGAAAAAGAGAGGTCGGAAAGGAAGAGGGAAAGGGGAAGAAAAGAAAAGAAGGGGAAGGGAGAGAAAAGGGAGAAAGGGGGGGGGGAAGAGGGGGGGGGGGGGATGGGGGGGGGGGACAAACAGGGAGAGGAAAGGGAGGAGGGGGGGGGGAATGTGAGGAGGCAAAGAAAAAATGGAGGGGAAGTGATTGGGTGTGATGTGAAATTGTGCGGTGAGCATGCTGCAGAGTTGAAACAAACAAATAATAATCAAAATAGTGACATCGTGTATATGTGCGTGGGTTGGAGTTATGATCCTACCTGGGTTGTAGAGATCAATCATAAACTGCTGACCATGGGGTTGTAATACGATGACCAATACTATATTTTATAAAGGGGACCCTCAATCCTGTATCACTCGTATGGTGATGGTGTAGTGGGGCTGCTGGATCACCGGGGTGAAGGGCACCCAATCTGAAAGCAAGAAAGTTAGTCATGAGCAGTCAGATCAAACCAAGGGTCTAATAGCCAGGTAGACCGCAAGGTTTTCTTGTGGGGACCATCGAGAGATCTGTGGGGTTAGGGTAACGGGTGTAGCCGTCCAATTGTGCCTGTACATACCGCGTATCAATCCCGGTGGTGATCTGGTCCTGCAGAGGTAGCTGTACTATAGTGGGTACTGCTTGGTCCTTTTAAAGGGTAGGGGAGGTGCTATTGGCCGGAAATAGGTCACCGGAAGTGCTCGGTGAGCTAATGACTCAGTGGGTGGGTGCATCCCCGCGCAAATCCGATCCCCCCCCAAGGTGTGGGTGGCCGCCAAACGGGCAGGCCGCGTGTGGCGTCCCCGGCATTCTCGGCGGCCATCTTGTGGCCCGTCACTGACGTCATCTCCGACGCAAATGGCGTGACGTACGCTCGTCATGCGCACCAGCGGCGTCCCGCGCGTGCGCAATGGCGAGCGTCGTCCGGAGATGTGCTGGGAATGCCGCTGACGAGGGTATTCCAACGACCGACCGCACGGGACCAGCCCAGGTGCGTCGATCGTGGAGAAGAAGGAGGCGCTTGTGATGGAATAGGGCGTCACTCCTTACCCTCGTCGGGAAGGCGTTAGGGCGCCCCCCGAAATCCGAGCGGCGCGGCGGACTCCGGCAGTCCCCAGCGGCGGACCGACATCCCTCCCATGAGAACATTGATCAACCTGCGGCAAGAAGATGGTATGGAGAGGCTGAGCTGGGGTGGGACTAAGGAAAAAGTGAAAAAATGAAAAAATAAATAAAAAAATAAAATAAAATAGATGAAATAAAATGGAAATAAAAATAAAAATAATGATGAAAATAATAATGAAAAAATAATAAAAAAATAAAAATAAAAAAATAAAAGTAATAATGTGAATAATTAACATAAAAAATAGTGAGAAAGAAACAGCCCCAAGGGTGAAAAAACAAAGAGGAAAGAGTTAAAAGAGATGAACCACAGCATCAGCATCGCCGCAGGGAGACCATTGGATGTGCTCAGTTACAATGATAGATGATGGATAACTCTGACAGGTTCAAGTATGGAAACACAGAATAAAACAAAGATAGTTTCACAAATTATGTTAATCAAGTACATACTTTGATTTGTACAAAAATATATATAGGACACATTTGTTAGATGTATATCGTATATATACACAAGACTCTGGTTGGAAAACGTCACCCTGTCTGTATGTCAATTTGGTATAGTCTCAATTCATGTCCTCGTCTGAGTAGGAGACGGGGTAAAAGTGGCGTATTGTAGATTACAGAGTATGTTCCTGGGGAGGGGGGGGGAAGATTTGCCAACATTTCTGTTTGCAAAAGGATATGAATATTTTTGATATTTGTTCATATACTATCATGAAGGAAGGGGGCAATCGATATACTATCATGGAGAAAGGGGGGCAATCGAATAGGGAAGGCGAGACAAGGGCTGCAAAGACGAAAAATCCAAAAAGCGAGGGCATTAACAAAGTGGACTGAAATAGGCCACGATGTAAAAAAGACTATAATAGTAAATGGGTGCCCTTACTGTGTTTTGCCGGAAACAAAACCTTTTAGAAAAGGAGCGAAGGAGATGGATTCATTGAGGCCCGGCGTCCTTGTGGCGCCGAGTCTGTGGATCCATCTCTGTTCGCACTGAAGGAGTACTTTGTTCCAGTCGCCGCCTCGATCGGGTATGTGGATCCGATCGAGAGCGGCGAATGTGACAGTGGGCATAATGTAGTTATGTGCAGTCACTACATGCCGCCCAAGGGGCAGGTAGTGGTTGCCAATCTGCATGCAATAAATGTGTTTGGATATACGTCTATGGAGCTCCTGTTTCGTCTTCCCTATATAAAACGCACCACACTCGCACAACATGATATAAACAATCCCTTTAGTTTGACAGTTCGCAAAGTGGGATGGATGGAATGTTGACCCATTGGGAAGAGGGAACGTTTTTTCACGTTTTACATATTTACATACTGAGCAGTGACTACAAGGGAAAGTACCCAAAATGGAACAATGTTTGAACCTTTTCGTCTCGTTTCTGTATTCACTTTGTACGAGTCGATCACGCAGTGAAGTGGCCCGTCTGAAAGTTATTGCAGGACTGGCAGGAAGGAATTGGCTGATTTTAGGATCATCTTTTAGAATGGGCCAGTACCGTAGAATAATTTTTCTAATGGTATCGTGCTGTTTGGAAAACCTCATGATGATCCTGGTGAATTCCGCACCAGGGTCTTTTTTGATCTTCTTAGGTGCAAGCAAAGTCGGTCGAGACTGCGCAAGGGTACGGTTGTAAGCCTTGCGCAGGCATGACCGGCTGTATCCGCGTGCCAGTAAACGAGACTGGAGTAGACTCGCCTCAGTATTGAAAAGTGTATCATTGGAGCAGTCATATCCTTTTGCAAACAGAAATGTTGGCAAATCTTCCCCCCCCTCCCCAGGAACATACTCTGTAATCTACAATACGCCACTTTTACCCCGTCTCCTACTCAGACGAGGACATGAATTGAGACTATACCAAATTGACATACAGACAGGGTGACGTTTTCCAACCAGAGTCTTGTGTATATATACGATATACATCTAACAAATGTGTCCTATATATATTTTTGTACAAATCAAAGTATGTACTTGATTAACATAATTTGTGAAACTATCTTTGTTTTATTCTGTGTTTCCATACTTGAACCTGTCAGAGTTATCCATCATCTATCATTGTAACTGAGCACATCCAATGGTCTCCCTGCGGCGATGCTGATGCTGTGGTTCATCTCTTTTAACTCTTTCCTCTTTGTTTTCACCCTTGGGGCTGTTTCTTTCTCACTATTTTTTATGTTAATTATTCACATTATTACTTTTCTTATTTTTTTATTTTTATTTTTTTATTATTTTTTCATTATTATTTTCATCATTATTTTTATTTTTATTTCATTTTTATTTCCATTTTATTTCATCTATTTTATTTTATTTTTTTATTTATTTTTTCATTTTTTCACTTTTTCCTTAGTCCCACCCCAGCTCAGCCTCTCCATACCATCTTCTTGCCGCAGGTTGATCAATGTTCTCATGGGAGGGATGTCGGTCCGCCGCTGGGGACTGCCGGAGTCCGCCGTGCCGCTCGGATTTCGGGGGGCGCCCTAACGCCTTCCCGACGAGGGTAAGGAGTGACGCCCTATTCCATCACAAGCGCCTCCTTCTTCTCCACGATCGACGCACCTGGGCTGGTCCCGTGCGGTCGGTCGTTGGAATACCCTCGTCGGCGGCATTCCCAGCACATCTCCGGACGACGCTCGCCATTGCGCACGCGCGGGACGCCGCTGGTGCGCATGACGAGCGTACGTCACGCCATTTGCGTCGGAGATGGCGTCAGTGACGGGCCACAAGATGGCCGCCGAGAATGCCGGGGACGCCACACGCGGCCTGCCCGTTTGGCGGCCACCCACACCTTGGGGGGGGGATCGGATTTGCGCGGGGATGCACCCACCCACTGAGTCATTAGCTCACCGAGCACTTCCGGTGACCTATTTCCGGCCAATAGCACCTCCCCTACCCTTTAAAAGGACCAAGCAGTACCCACTATAGTACAGCTACCTCTGCAGGACCAGATCACCACCGGGATTGATACGCGGTATGTACAGGCACAATTGGACGGCTACACCCGTTACCCTAACCCCACAGATCTCTCGATGGTCCCCACAAGAAAACCTTGCGGTCTACCTGGCTATTAGACCCTTGGTTTGATCTGACTGCTCATGACTAACTTTCTTGCTTTCAGATTGGGTGCCCTTCACCCCGGTGATCCAGCAGCCCCACTACACCATCACCATACGAGTGATACGGGATTGAGGGTCCCCTTTATAAAATATAGTATTGGTCATCGTATTACAACCCCATGGTCAGCAGTTTATGATTGATCTCTACAACCCAGGTAGGATCATAACTCCAACCCACGCACATATACACGATGTCACTAGTTTGATTATTATTTGTTTGTTTCAACTCTGCAGCATGCTCACCGCACAATTTCACATCACACCCAATCACTTCCCCTCCATTTTTTCTTTGCCTCCTCACATTCCCACCCCTCCTCCCTTTCCTCTCCCTGTTTGTCCCCCCCCCCTCTTCCCCCCCCCCCCCCCTTTCCTCTCCCTTCCCCTTTTCCTTTCCGACCTCTCTTTTTCTCCACCTTTTCCTCTTCTCTTTCCCTCCCTCCCTCCCTTTCCTTCCCCCCTTTTTTCCCCTCCTTCCCTCTCCCATCCTTACCCTGTTCCCAGTCTCCCCCTTCCTCTTCCTCTTGTTCCCCTCCTCATCATCTCCTTTCCTTCCTTCACTTCACTCCACGTCATCCCCCACATACCCCCCTCTTCACCTCTCCACTGTTTGATTTTTTTCATACACCACACACACCCATCCCAGCCCCCCCCCCCCACACACTGTGCACCTTCACTTTTATTCCCTTCTTCTCCTCTTTGGAGGGGAACCTCTATCATTGCACTTGCTTTGGTTTTCGGTCCTTTTGTCTGTTGTTTATTTTATTTTAGATCCCCTTGGGCAATTGCACAGTCCCCTCCACACACTCAATCATCACATGTCTTGGTCACCCCCCCCTGGTTGGAACAACTGCATATTGAGGTTAACCATTACCTCTCTTGCAGCTGCTCTAAACTGCTCTACCCACCAAAAAACATCAAGTTATAACTTGACTTTTATTTATCCTTAGACTCGGTCATTGGAGGCATCCGCGCGCTTTTGCGCCCTTCCCAGGTTGTTCCCTCTCCTCTGGTGTTCATGCTTGGCCAGCAGAACCAGTAGGAGGGGAGCTCCCAACGTGTGACGTCTCGCAAGGCGTACGGCGCCTCTTGACCCGGGTGGGAATCGGTGGAATCTGTCCGGTGTGCCCCAGAGGTGTGGACGACGCCCCTCTCCATGCCATAAACCCTCCAATGGGAATATTACAATTTCTACTTTCAGGATATACACCATTGTGGTAAATATAAATCCTAATATGCATTGTTACATGGAGCTCTGTATACCATATGAGCTCACGCTTACTCTGTAATTGTACTCATCACTAACACTGACATTCCATCCCTCTCTGTTTAGCAGACTTTCTTTCCCTCTGAGGAAGACCCTTTTGGGTTGAAACGCGTCAGGGACAATTTTCCATACTTACGACAGATTGCTACTGTTGTTATGTGAATATTAGTCTGCCATTGTATATCCATGTTTGCTTTTATGTAAATGTATAGTTATTAGTCACTGTTCCCATTGGAGCTCATGTTCTAACCCAATGATGTTAATCATTTTTTAATCACAATAAAATGGTCAACTTTTTTACTCACAAACTCTGACTTCCCTTCATTGTACGCTGCCTAAAAACCCCAACGTGGGGGATCGTTTCCTTCCATAGATTGTGGGCACAGCACAATAGATTTCGACAGAAAGGACACAAGCATAGACAATAATGTTGTGTGTCTGAGTGTGGCTAGCTAAACCAACATATCAAAATATAGAAAGTGACCCAAAAGGCCCATACACACGATCTGACTTTTTGACAACCAACATGCAAATTAGCTGTTTTGGACCAACATCCGACCGTGTGTACGCACCATCTGACCAACTTTTTCCAGGTTTCATCGGACTTTTGTTGGCTGTGCGAACGGACCAACTTTCTGCCAACAAAAGTCCGATGGACCAAAGTCCGACCGCGTGTACACAAAACCAACGGACTTTTGTACAAACCAATGCAGAACCAATGCAAAAGATCAGACAACAATACAGAAGTTGACCAAAGGTGGCGGTAAAGAGCAGAAAAACCAAGTGATTTAGTGAAAGTTGGCTGAAAAAAGTCCTGCCGTGTGTATGCAATACCAACTTGGGGCCAACGCCCTTTGGACAAAAATCCACAGGAAAGTTGGTCCACGGTCCGATCATGTGTATGCGGCTAAATCGTAACCTCAATGTAGGCAAACAGTCCCCACAGTCTGGTTTTCTGATGTGCGGGCCAATATGTAAAAACATTAAGACACACGCAAACCCTAAATGCTGCGTGTTTCTGAAGTGCAGCTAGCTAGGTCATAACTGATATAAATACAGAAAGGACAGGAACACCCTTTACTGATGTACAGCAAAACAAAGCCATAAATATAAAAGACAGAAAGACCCAAACTTCCATGTTGCGTATTTCTGATGAACCACCAAATACAGTTATAAGATCAATATAAACACGGAAAAAAACACCAACTCCCATGTTTGCATTTCTGCTGTGCTACAGGGTAAAATAATATGGAACGCAAGACAATCTTTTCTTTTATGCAGTTCTGTAGTGCAGTCAGATAGAACCAACACTGAGAAAGGACAAAGGCAAGCTGCAGCATTGTGTTTTTCTGAAGTGTAATAAGGTAAGGCAATATGAAACAGAAAGCACCAACAAGCTTAAAATGTTGAGTATTTCTGCTGTGCAGCAACAGAAAAAACAGACAGCCTTCACAGCTGCAATCTTTCTGGTGTACTGCAAAGTAAGGCAATAACTCCATGATGTATATTCCTGTTTAGCGAACCCTCGCCCAGAAGGGACAGATAAGCTTAGGGCTCCCACACCGTGCTACCCAACCTGGGACTGTAAAACGCAAGAGAAAAGTCAGTCATACACTATGGCTTCCAATGGGTACCAGTCGTGTCTGTGCGACTCCAGGTCGCAGCGCCTCCAAGCAGTCCCTGTTTTCTGGATCCACAGACCTCAAGATTACACAGGTCGCAATGAAAAACGTGCAATTTTCAGATCGAACAAGTGAGGGGTCCCCAATGCTGCGTCTCCCTGGAGGAGTGCAGCCAACAACCCCCTGCTGTGTATGCCTAAAGGCCCGTACACACGATCGGACTTTTTGACAACCAACATGCAAATTAGCTGGCTTTGACCAACATCCGACCGTGTGTACGCTCCATCGGACCAACTTTTTCCAGGTTTCATCGGACTTTTGTTGGCTGTGTGCGAACGGACCAACTTTCTGCCAACAAAAGTCCAATGGACCAAAGTCCGACCTTGTGTACACAAAACCAACGGACTTTTGTACAAACCAATGCAGAACCAATGCAAAAGATCAGACAACAATACAGAAGTTGACCAAAGGTGGCGGTAAAGAGCAGAAAAACCAAGTGATTTGGTGAAAGTTGGCTGAAAAAGTCCTGCCGTGTGTATGCAATACCAACTTGGGGCCAACACCCTTTGGACAAAAATCCACGGGAAAGTTGGTCCACGGTCCGATCGTGTGTATGAGGCTTTAGAAGCAGCAAGGTAGAACAATGAGAAACCGAAAAGACACCGCTCACTGCCGTGCCTTTCTGATACGCAGCCGATAAGGCAGTAAATATAGGACATACAGGACACAAACAATCTTCAATCTTTGTGTATGTCCGATATGTAG